>VYZQ01050466.1:74381-125890 GCA_013400655.1 Mystacornis crossleyi
TGGTAGCAAGTAGAGTGGATAATCAGCTCACCAGTATCTGAGAGCAAGTAACTGCCTTTCATGATCCTACTTATGCAATACCAGGTTTTGATAAAGGAGTGAACTTACTAAAAACCTGTACTTTTGCTCTAGAGACACGATTTTCTCCACGTAAAGGAAGGAATCAACCCACTTACCCTAGGACAGCACAATTTCAGCAAGTTTATGGTTTTCCCACATATGTATACATCATTAGCAATATGTTTAAGAAATACAGGGACACAGTCTTCTACTTCTTTTGAAATCAGAACATAACCATGAGTCCAGTAATGTTTATCTACATAACAAAAAGATGAAAATATATATTTTAGTTATTTAATTAACAGCACAAATTATATAAATTAGAAATGCTCCATATATATACTGTACCTCTGAAACAAAGATAATCCTCGTTCACCTGAATCATAAATTCTCCATAAACATCTCTGAATACACCACTGTACACCCAATCATAGATAAATCTAAAAAAAAAATTTGTACAATATTGAAAATCAATCCTCTTGCCTTCTCACCTTTATTATAACAAAGCAGTTAGTATANTTTAACATTGTGCAACAAAGAGGAAGCATTTAACACAGCAACCACTGTTCAAATTTCTAAGTAAAAAGTTAAGAACTTTTAAAGTATTAAATCTGATGCTTCTATGATTTATTTGAGCAACAAGTTGTACTATTTAATTTCTTTCAGGTTAATAAATGAGTGGGATAACACTTTCTGCAGATACTAGTGGCTTCCTTCCAGGGCAGTCCCGATCATGTACAATTGATGATTCAATAGATATCTGCAGCAAATTTAGGAATCAATGCAGCAAGTATCACACCCTAGTGTGATACTTCCAGATTTTTTTAGGTTCCATGTGATGCCCTTGGTATTTCAGAAATCTGACTTCCTTCTATAAATAGCAGGGTAGGAGCTGTGAAGATATTTCAGTGAGGCTTCTGGTAAACCTGAAATTAAATTTCTCTGAAGCTCATTTCACGTAGAAGGAAGAAAACACAAGAAGGGTGGCCATGGAAGGAATCCTAAATTTAGAGCATTTTGACAGACTTTTTATTTCTCTTCTAAGTATCATTATGTCTATTAAGTAACACTGCAAACTGATCATGGACTACAGCTATAATTCCTGAAAATAGCTATTAAAAAAAATTTACCATCTCTTCAGATGTCTATAAACTAATAATTTCTAAATTGATGTGCACTGCTTAACAAAACTGTTGCAATCCAAGGAACTCTACTTCTAATTACTCCTCTTATCAGTTAGTTACATCTACTTAATGAACAACAGATATTTTATTTGGTTTTGCTTACTAAAAAGACCACAACAAAAAAACAGTGGAAAAAAGCACAAACTTGCCCAGTTTGTACAACAAGAGAAACTTGTCAGTTTCCAGTTTCAGGATTTTAACTCAGGTATGAGAAAAAAAAAGTTATCCAAGTCTTATATTCCAGTATGAATTTCCACAACCAGAAGCAAAAAATAAATCTTATTCACATATATTTATTTACTAATCTAGCCACGCAAAAACACCTTAAAGTTGTTACTGAGCTGAAAGAGAGGGAAAGAACAGCAAAATTAATTAATTGTAACATATACTGCAGATACAGACACATATTTTTTCTGAAAATGTTAAATGCCATTGTTAAACACACAGAGTTACTCACCAGATTACCAATTCATAACTCTTAAACTCAATTATGCAGAGAACAGTATGGACACACCTTGTGTACGGCTCACAGCTTGTCTTCAACAAGGACAGAAGAACGGGATAATGCTCATTGCTACAATTGTTGAGAGCCTCTTTGTACAGATATGAAAGCAATTTAACACCCTAAAAATGAAAAATATTCCAACATTAGGCAACAAACTTCACTACAACTTTAATAACAAAAAACTCATAAATACATGGCTTTACATGTTTCATTGGACACAGAAGGCAGGATTCATCTCACTTCATCTATCTGCTGTTAAGATCACTTTACCTGAGCTAGTTACTTCAAGCTCACTTTATCGTCTTTAGAGTGAAACAAGTATGTTTAGAGTTGGATTCACGTGACTAGAAGGCTTATTTTGGGCCCTTTGTTTGCTTTAGGAATTGAAAACACAGGACAAAATTCCAAATTTTTAAGTATCTGGAGAAAGGACTATAGTGTTCTAACTGGAGGTTCAGGATCATAGCTTTGCTAGCAGAGAGACCAACACTAATATTTTATGTAAAATTCAACGTAATTTTGAAGAATATTAACATTGCAACCCAAACCAAACATAAAAACATCAAACAAAAAATCACCGTAGGAAATGAAGCACCAGCTCCACCATTGATCCCCAGTGCCGTTGTTCCTATGCCACAAAGCTCAGCTAAATACCTAAAAAAACAGTATTAAAACATATATAAAAATTTCAACCAGAAGTCTCCAAGATCACAGTGATGAACTTTGCTGAATTTGAATATCGTACAACAATCATACTGTACCTGCTGAATGTTAACAGAGATAACAAAGAAACTGCGTATAAAGAGCTTATAAGTTTTCCCTAGAATATTCTGGATATAAAAAAAAATTCTGTTAAAATAGAGGAAAAATACCGATAGACTAAGAATGTCTATGTAATATGGTCTCTTTTAGTGTACATGAAGAAATTGCCTTTTTTCTCCTATGAAAAGCTTAAGCATTTAATACCATTCTCTTACCTCAACTGACGACCTAATTTTCTGAATAGAAAGCTGATTGTTAGAAGACTTAAAGTAGGAGGTGTTGACAAAACACAGGCTCGGTAATATTGAAGATACTTTCTGAGTCCACTTGTGAAGGCCTGGTATGAACAGAAAATATTTAAAGTCTTACTGCGAAAGTTGTTAACAGTCTAGCAATGTCTCATATCAATTGCATCAGCATGAAAACAACTCTTTTAGTAAAATAAATGGCATATGCAGGTAAAGGGGACTTGTACACCAAAATAAGGGGCAAGTGAGGGTCTGTGCAACTTCAGACACTCCGATGAGCCAGATGACGCCTCTGTATTCTTCATACATCCAGTGCACAGAGCCTGTACCCATGCACAGTGGAATAAAACATCTTGGTTCCACTTCTTTGACTTGCCCTTTGAGGAGCTCCTTGTTCTCTATAATACCAACCCAGGGAAACCTGTTGCCTTACTTTTATGCCTAAACTGGATACTGCAAAAAACTTATCTAGAACTCTATCTAACAAAGAGACCTTCTTAACAGAAATTCAGTAACATTACTGTAAATCAAATATGCAGAATGAATACATTTTCATAACTAATCCTAACTTAATTCTATGCATTAGGAAGAGATTTAATCACCAGATATTACACAGTGTATGTAGAGCTCAACATAATATACAGAGGACTGACATGGAAAATTTGCACTTAATTTTGAACCAAGGAAAAGTAGTTAAAGCTATTAAATACCATATTTCTCTAACTCAGTTTTTAGTTTTTAGAAATATATATTACATATATATCTATACATGGTGTACTAAGGAAGTTCTTGTATTTTAATTTTATACATTTTTCTGTATAAATATGTAATGTTTTTAAAGCATTAAAAAAAATTTTTTTTTAGTCCGTAACAGAACAACATGACTAAACAAATCACACTTCGGGTAACAAAGACATTTTACTGCATGTTTCAGTGCAAGCAAGCCCTCAGCACAGAGAGCTGTCATTTAAATACAGTGGCACTGTTCCTTGCTGATCTGGGATGGAGCATTACACTTAGAACACTTTGCAGTTTTGCAGAATGCAGAAATTCCAGCTTTACACGACCCATTACTGGCCCATTACATCTAGTTGATTTAATACAATTGTTTTACCTGAAACACAAGTCCTTTGCTGTATGAGGAATCCAAAACTGGCTGAAGAGAAAAACGACTTAGCCGTGTGTAATAGGTTCCATACTCTGCAACTTCTGAAAGCAGGTTATGCATTGTCTCTGGTGATGTTCCAGATACATACACCCCCTCCTTTATCACAAATGACTGAGCAGCCTAAAAGGATATAGGGAGAAAAAAAAAGGTATATTCAACTATTTCGTATCTGTATTCTGACTGAATATACCAAAACTTTACACACAAAAATAACAACAAACAAACTCTCAGTTTAGATACTCAGATGACTGAGACTATATAGCTAGGATATACATTGATTAACACTGAATAAACACTGAATTGTAGTAAAATTCCAGGAGTACGAATGATTCCTTCAAATATATAGAAGACTCCTTATCTAATTCCTTAAAAAAAATCCAATCTACAAAATTATTTCCACATCTGCTTTCGAGTACTCATAAATGCATTTTCCCTTTAGAGAACTACAAATACTCTTAGCCTATTCCAGTAACATAATTACTGCAATATATAAGTACTGCCTTGTTAACATTAGGCAACATTCAACTTTTTAACACTAGCCACAACTGCAAGTTTTCAGCAGAAATAAATGTATTGAAGAGAAAACCTCTATGAAGAAAAAAACCTAAAAGATTTAACTAAGAAGTGCAGATAAAAATCTTCCATACCTGATTGAGTGAAAATGTAGTGGATACCACACCAATGAGGACATTCAAGACATCCTTAACCAGCTCAGGTTCTTTCATCAGCACAAGCTGAGGAAACTGAAGTACGGTATTAGTGAACAGTTGCAATTCCCCCTCTCGAAGTTTGTAAAATTTGTCAAAAGCTTCTCTCCCAGCTTCAGTAAGATATGGTTCCTCTTTTTTACCAGGTGGGCTGTGTCAGAGTAAACACAACATTACAAGGTGATTATGTGAAAAGGAGGAAATACATCTCATACAGAAAGAAAAAAGCATTTCAGAATTTTACACAGAATCCCTCACAGAAAAGTTACTCGTAATATAGTACAGTTTTACGGGAATGTGCATTCAGTCAATGAAACTGTAGCTCCAACTCAGTACAGAGAAGAAATACATTGATAACTTGAATATCAGTACAGAGACAGAATCCTTGACAGAGAACTACCAGCTGCTTTTGTGGCCTTCCCACATGCAGTTTTCACACTAGGAAAATGAGGCCAATATAAACCATATTTCCATGGTTCATTTAATGTTAATGTTCAAGTAAGTTAAACAGAAATATGCTCAAAGGGCTAGAATGAACTTTTATTAACACGTTTTACTTCTTCACAGTGAAGATTACTATACTCTCTAAAACAATTTCTGTTTCCAATTCTTCCAAAATTACGAATTCTAGTAGCAGGTATTACACAAAATCTGTCAGGCATATGGTCTATATATAACTCTTAGACCCTTACAGTCTAAAGAGTAGCAAGAAAAACTATCTTGTACTAGGAAAAAAGATGAAGTGGGCTACAGAGCCTTTGAAAAATCAGAACAGGGAACTTCTGAGTTTTTGAGCTTCTAAGGCTCAGAGATGATTTTAACAATGCTACATTACAGCACTAGATTATTATTTAAAATTACAGAAAAAATAGACAGCAGAGTTTCTCCAAGAATCAGGCACACCACTGTCCACGTAAGGGTACCTGCCATACCTGCCTTTTCTTTTATCTTCCATTTCAGGAAAGCCAGGAACACTTAACAGGACTGTAGAGAGCTTTCTTTCAGAAGATGAATCTTCTATTCAACAGCCAAAAGATCTACAAGTCTAACTAGGCCATCAAGAAATCTGTTATAATTTTCTGGTTTGTCTACAGTACAGGAAAAGGAATACAATACAATACTGAGAGATATTTAATTCTTCTACTGCTCTACAATTACCACTTTCTCTTTTGAAACTGAAAATATGGAATCATTTTAGACTGAGACGAATTGCATAACACATAAGAAGACAAAATAATTAGAAAAATGCTGCATTTCACACAAACAGCATTTTCCTAATCCCTTTGTTTTTTGACAAAGATGATTTTATCTCTTCCTATGAAACTGCTGCACTCTAAGAACGAGTTTGCTGAAACCACACAACCTTTATTCCTTTATCCCTGCTAATGCAGTGTACTGAAATCTGTGAATTAAACATGCTCATTTCACTATTTATACTGAGGTCATTTGGAATGAAGATGCAATGCACCTTCACACATTTGCATACGGTGCATAGTAAGTTTACCACTAAGATCAGACACATACTACCCAATTCTTTCCCAACATCTTCGTTTGCTGGGTCCATATGTAAGCACTGCATCCCACAAGTCTATGTCTGGAGTCATGCTCGGCTCTGACTGAGAATCAGGAGTCAGATTGGATGCTGACTGGAATCCCTCATCTTCTGACTGGTCTATACTTTGGGGAACCTGTCAGAAAGAGTTCAAACATCAGACATGAAAACATTTTACTGAAGATACATAGGNGAGTTTCTCCAAGAATCAGGCACACCACTGTCCACGTAAGGGTACCTGCCATACCTGCCTTTTCTTTTATCTTCCATTTCAGGAAAGCCAGGAACACTTAACAGGACTGTAGAGAGCTTTCTTTCAGAAGATGAATCTTCTATTCAACAGCCAAAAGATCTACAAGTCTAACTAGGCCATCAAGAAATCTGTTATAATTTTCTGGTTTGTCTACAGTACAGGAAAAGGAATACAATACAATACTGAGAGATATTTAATTCTTCTACTGCTCTACAATTACCACTTTCTCTTTTGAAACTGAAAATATGGAATCATTTTAGACTGAGACGAATTGCATAACACATAAGAAGACAAAATAATTAGAAAAATGCTGCATTTCACACAAACAGCATTTTCCTAATCCCTTTGTTTTTTGACAAAGATGATTTTATCTCTTCCTATGAAACTGCTGCACTCTAAGAACGAGTTTGCTGAAACCACACAACCTTTATTCCTTTATCCCTGCTAATGCAGTGTACTGAAATCTGTGAATTAAACATGCTCATTTCACTATTTATACTGAGGTCATTTGGAATGAAGATGCAATGCACCTTCACACATTTGCATACGGTGCATAGTAAGTTTACCACTAAGATCAGACACATACTACCCAATTCTTTCCCAA
Source organism: Mystacornis crossleyi (assembly GCA_013400655.1). Classification (NCBI taxonomy): domain Eukaryota; kingdom Metazoa; phylum Chordata; class Aves; order Passeriformes; family Timaliidae; genus Mystacornis; species Mystacornis crossleyi. The sequence continues at coordinate 81,425 of VYZQ01050466.1, forward strand.
CATCTTCGTTTGCTGGGTCCATATGTAAGCACTGCATCCCACAAGTCTATGTCTGGAGTCATGCTCGGCTCTGACTGAGAATCAGGAGTCAGATTGGATGCTGACTGGAATCCCTCATCTTCTGACTGGTCTATACTTTGGGGAACCTGTCAGAAAGAGTTCAAACATCAGACATGAAAACATTTTACTGAAGATACATAGGATAATAGAAAAGATGTTTTTGCCATCATTTGTGACCAAGTGACTCTACATGACCCAACCTCTCTCACCTACCCTCCCTTTACATCAATTTTAAGTTTTTACTGTAAGCACTCTTTTCATTTGATGAGTCTCTACAGGTGTTAATGCCTATACATAAAAAACCAATCACCTTCAAAATAATATACTACGCTCGTTGGTGTTAAACTTGAAACTTCCTTGTTTGGCAAACATACAACTCTATAAACTGAGAATCTCAAGTATGGACATTCAACAATATGTAGCGTTAATAAAATCATACTGTTCTGACATTTGTTCCAGGCAAATGATTCAGGCCCCAAATCTTCAAATTTGTAAACATTTTGTTAACTACAACTAACATAGCTTGTTCCCTAATTCATATGCAGAAATCTGTACGTGTCCAAACAGTGTACATGCCACATCATCAACCCCCTCTCAACAGGAGCCACATGTGCAGAATTGTCCTCAATTTTAGTAAAAGACAATGACACCCATATAAAAAGCAGCCTATTGCTCAAGAAATTGCAAATTTTCCAGTCTGATGGAAAGAGTTCAGCACTAACTCAAAAAGGTTCTGCCTCCTCTAGGTTACAATTTACATCCACACATGAACACTGAATGGCACAGGGTTTTTCTATTTAATGTGTCTGCCTTCAAGTTTCAATTCAGACCCTGAATTAAGGGAATTGCAAGATCTATCCATATGTTAAGTAAAGGGAACAACATGAGGATCTAAGGGTAGGCTATAAATAAGCCTACCTACACACAGTAAAAATGGAAAGAAAAAAAACCTCTAAAAGTGTATCTAGTACTTTAAGGAGAATAAACTAGCAAAATAAACAGAATGGACAGCAAAAGGGGAAAAAAGACAGTAGAAATTGAACACACTGAAAGGGTAAAAGGACAACGGAAACTAGGACATTCAACGGGAGGAAAAAAAACAAACCAGAAAAAATGCTTTAAGATATAACAAGCCAAGACTACAATACAGCAAGTTAGGTAACGTAATCTGAACAGCAAAGCACACACATTCAGACAGGGATGCTTAGGCAGTCAGTCTGAGCACTGACAAGTAAGCAGCAACACAGAGGAGGTCAGTACACAAAGCAGGCAAAAATACAAGCAAAAGGTAACTAGGGTGGGGAAGGCATGGATACAGCTGATGGCTTAAGTTCATAAAGCCTATGGCCACGTGATGGGTTTTGACACAGCTACAGGGCAAGACCAAGGTTTTTTTTATCATACATCTCCAAAGCTTATCTGGTTCTCTGCAAAGGAAAGGATCCCTGCTCCATCTTAAACTCCAGTGCAGTATGCTTCTATCGCCAATTAAACTACTACCTACATTTTAAACTATAGATTCAAAGTGGCACATGAAAGCATGCATATACTCGTTACTCCAAAACAAATGATACCGTACTTTAATTGCAAGTCCAGACAAATCTGCGTTGTCAGGCACAGGTGGTAAATCCAACTTGATGTCCATATCATACGTACGGCTGTGGACGAGGGCACCAAAGAGTGAGACGCGTGTTTCTTTCTCAAACCTGTCCCCAGCAGGACAGCTCTGCGAGAAGAGCCCTATGGCAGGGAGTCCAGTGCCAGGTGCAGCCTCCATGATCTGAAGCGTCTGTTGAATTGTGTCGTTGAACTGGCATTCTTCATTTGTTATCAGAGATTGTATGTCAGCTTCAAACACACTTACATCATAATAATCATAACCCTGGTATTTGACATTTCTCCCAACATATTTGTTGTTCAGAAAATAGTCCTTTTTTTGTGGNGAGCCCCGCGGGGCCGCCCCTCGGCCCCGGCGCTGCCGCAGAGCGGCGTCAGCAGCGACATTGCCGGCACCGAGACAGGAAACGCCGCTTCGGACCGTTCAGGAATTTTCAGTCATTCCTGCGCGACTCACCTTCAGCGTTGTCGCCGCTCAGCTGACAAAATATACCAACACGCCAGTGCCAGAAAACAATGAACCACGCTGGACCCCAGCTGCAGGAGGCAACTGCAGCCTTCTGACGCTCTTTGCTAACAAATTCTACCAGGGGTACACTTTTTTCCCCTCTTAATTCATGTTTTAATAAAGGCTTAGAAAAATATACATCAAAATGCTACATTTATGTGATCGCAACACTATAAATTCCATTGAACAAAGGCAGGGAAAGGAGAAAGAGCTATTCTTCAGAAAATGCTTTTTCACTGAAAATACTGAGTTTAAAAAAAGGGAGGGTGAGGAGGCGTTTAGAGGAGACAGTGGGAGGAGAGCGGAGAAAGGCAAAAGCTCCTGTTAGGAAAAATCCTGAAGCTAAAGTTTGGCCATTGGCCGGTTTCCAATTTAAATACTTTTTTGGACTTCAAGTTCAGTTTAAAGAAATTCTAAACTGAAACAGAACATCTTCATGTTCTTCAGGTCTTCTTTGTGAAAAATTTTTCACATAGCTTTTATTTTCATTTGAAAAAGATTTTAATTTCAAAATGTGCAAGGATGGGTATCATTTCCCCTCCAGCAATATCTGAAAACCAAAACAAATGAGAAGGGAAGCACTGTGAACAATTGAAAAAGACGACTGCAAAGACAGGTTTAGTTATTCCACATGGTACAAAGTTGATCCCAGTAGCAACACCAGTATAAACATAATTTGAAGTGTCTGAAATCAAAAGGTCAAATCACTGAAGTCACAAGAACAGAAAAATGCTCTTGAACATGATCCTTAAATCATACCTGGAATACTATAAAACAAGGCATATCATGGTTATTGCTTTGGGATGTTTGTTTAATTTTGAGAATTGACATGATGTAGCCTTAGGCCATTACTAAATCTCTGGAGGTCTGGAGTTCTTATTTGTTATATAGACTATTTATGTTTGAAAAGAGGGCAGAGTGAAGTCCTCATATTTTCCTTTTCTTCTTCTCCGTAAAATGATTCTGAAGTGAAATCAATTTCTTGAAATCCCATCCTTCACTAAAAAGAACAGCAATAAGAAAACCAGTTATTAATCAAGCTCATATCACAATTCCTGACCTCACAAGAACATTTTTCTTGGAACCAGACCCCCAGCATTGGGCATTTCTTCTGAAAGAAAAGATAGAGAGAGATGCCCACCTTCATAATTGCTTTTTCTGCTGAAAAACAGAAGTCATTCAGCAGAGAAACATTTCTAGACAACTATGCTTGAAAACATACATATCTGCCTAGCCTGATTCCTATACNACCTAGATTTTAAACTATAGACTCAAAGTGGCACATGAAAGCATGCATATACTCGCTACTCCAAAACAAATGATACCGTACTTTAATTGCAAGTCCAGACAAATCTGCGTTGTCAGGCACAGGTGGTAAATCCAACTTGATGTCCATATCATACGTACGGCTGTGGACGAGGGCACCAAAGAGTGAGACGCGTGTTTCTTTCTCAAACCTGTCCCCAGCAGGACAGCTCTGCGAGAACAGCCCTATGGCAGGGAGTCCAGTGCCAGGTGCAGCCTCCATGATCTGAAGCGTCTGTTGAATTGTGTCGTTGAACTGACATTCTTCATTTGTTATCAGAGATTGTATGTCAGCTTCAAACACACTTACATCATAATAATCATAACCCTGGTATTTGACATTTCTCCCAACATATTTGTTGTTCAGAAAATAGTCCTTTTTTTGTGGCACCAGCTGAGGAGGACCGGTTCCAGCAAGCTGTACTAAGAGATCTAAGACAGAATTAACTTCAGTAAATGGTAAGCATTCAGCTGTTTCCAGTTCCTCCACAAGATTCTCCAGTCTATCTGCTTGAGCACCTAAGCCAGCAACTCTCAAGTTGAAAGACAGCATCAAAATTTTGTTTTTCACTGGAAGTCTGGAAATGTTTGATTGCAGCTTACGAGCCTCATCTTGAAAAAGGTTCATGAACAGGGCATTATAAGCAACCCTTTTCAGATTTTGCTTAGCCTTTTTCTTGCTGATCTTCTGCCTGCCTAAGTGAACCTTCCATGGTAAACCTGTCAAGTGTGCTTCACACAAATCATTGAACAACTGTGTAATGCTCTCCATTTCAAATGAAGCTGTCAGGTTTCAGCAGTTACAGTCGGGGTCTCTGATTTCAGGGGAAGGGAGACCTGAAAAATATCAGGAAAAGGAGGAAACTCGTAAGGTGTATGAGAAATTATGTTTTAACTTGAACTGCGAACAGCCCAAAAGGAAAGAGAACTGACCTCCCATATATTTAGGACACGAGCTATAAAAACCACACTATAATTCTGATCACCAGTGATGGTGAAAGAAGCTTAATTCCAGATGCCTAATTTTTCTCGGCAGGCTGAAATAGAAGAGGAAGGTTGTCCTGATCTAATCCCGGATTCCTGCGGCAACACCTCTACCTTTTCCCCAGAGATATCCACCACCTCCCTCCCACGCGGTACTGCCCTCAGCCGCAGCGCGGACGAGAGGACACGGGCAAGATGCGGGTGGTGACGGTGACTGGAAGCGACCGCACGGCTGGGATGGAGGGCACCCGCCATCCCTGGGGCACTCCGGAGCATCCACTCCAGAGGTAAGGAGGGGTGTCGGCACTCCCGGAGGAGCTGCCGGCGGCGGGGCTCAGCCTGAGCATCCAGCTGGGCCCGACCACGGCGCGCCAGCCGCTCCGAGCCCCCCGCCGCCAGCAGCGCCCCCGGGGCTGCCCCCCGNAGACAACTTACCTGAACACTGAAGCATTTTCCATTCCTGCTGAAACTGGTCTCTTAATGTTTTTATTTTATTTACTTTTTCTTGGGTAGGTGGTACATAAATTCCAAAGTGGGGTGTAGAAGCACCCACTAATGCTTTGGCTACACTTTGCATTAAATTTATCTCTGTGTCCTAATTAGGAAAAAAAAATGCCCCTGTGAACCAAGCTTCTTTCAGTGATACATGAAATATTTTAAAACAAGCTTTTGTAATTAAATTGCTAGTATTAGTAGCAAGAATGAGCAACCTCCCATTTTCAAATAGAAATGTGTTCAAATGGAGTTTCCTTGAAAAATGTAAATAATTTCTCTCTATTGTAGAAGTTGTTTCTTTCAGAGAAAGAATCTCATTTTTTTAATGACTGAAAAGAATGCTCGGTTAAGGACAGAAAATATTAAGAGGTAAGGGGGAGCATGGAGCTTGCTTACTTCATGCATCATTTACCTTCTGTGAGTAGAAAATACTGATATATTTTACTTAATCAAGAAATTTACTCTTTTGGACTTCTCACAGTCTAAATCAGTACAATTTTTTGCAGAAACTGTATTTTGAAATGTTGATGCTATATGGAGATTATATTTGGAAGACTGTAACCCTAAGTTGTTTTTAAGAGAGAAAAGTATTTTTTCAAGTATTCTAAAAATGCCAAGCACTTGCATTAGAAAATCATGATCCTTTTATGGAGCTACCTGCAGAGTACCAATATAAAAGTATCAATCATTTTTTTTAACATGTATGCCTAATATCCTTTTATTGTTTGAGTCTACACTGCAGAATATCAATAATTCTCTCCATTTCATACTCCTAATTAGTAATGTGCAAATACATTATTTATGGATGCTGCATATCAATGTACAAATTACGTATCAGCACTGTAAATTAAAGCAAATAACATTTGAGAAAACTACAGAATAAATTATGTCAAAATCCACTTAATTGGCAGCTTAACGAATAGCATGGCTTTAATTGGGTACTTGCTGGTGAACAGATTAGAATAAGCATACATGAGCAATTTTTTGTTGTTTCTCATTGAAGAGGAACTAGAAGGCATGAAAATAATCAAAAGTTACTGTTTCACAGATTACACAGAGAAACTGGTACTCACAAACCACAGGATGCTGAAAGGCCAAGAGTGTAAATTGAGTTCTTTATGTGATTAGACAAAGTCATAGAAGATACCCTCACTGGCACTGATCACTGCTCTGGATACAGCCCACAACTCCTAAATTTAGGCATCCCTAATGTGGTAGCGTATGGAAAAAGGTAGCCTAAGAAAAGTCCCTATATTTTTTATTTTCTTTCCCGTGCTCCCTACCAGAAACACAAAGCTGAGGTAGACTGGCCCTCAATTATGTATTATCCCAATTAAGTTCACTTAAAGGATATGTGCCATTCTAATTTATGTTCTGCATGCTGGAAGTCATGTGAGACAAAGTACAGCACAGGGGAGAGAAGAGGAAATTTAGTGGTCTGTTTTGAACAGGACAACGGGCTGCTTTCAGTAACATTTGATGGACAGAGGCCAGATGATTTAACAGACAGGAAATGACTGCCTCTTTTCAGGAGACAACTCTGAGCTGTGGATCCCAGATAAAAATGGAAGTTGTGACAAACTGTCAGAACATCTAGAGTCCACAGACATAACCACAGGCTTGCGTTCATGCCTCAGCTTCTCCATCGCGCAGGCTGCCTACAGCTGCATACAGCTTGAGGTGCAACTGTGTCTCGTCTTGTTCTCAGGACAGAAAGGAACTTGGGCAGTTTGTGCTGTGAACTCAGGGGTACCAAAGACAGGATAAATAGAGCCAGTGTGTTGTACAGGGCAGCTCGAAGCAGTTCATGCCAGTGTCTCTCCCAGACACTTTGAAGTACCACGGCTTAGCAGCACTTCTTACCTCAATCACAGCAAAAATTCGAGACTCAGCTAATCCTTGTAGTAAAGCAACAAGGAGAGAAATTCCACTTATTCCAAGGCTCCTGTTTGGCCCAACAGCTATTACTATTAGGTTTGGTTGATAACTGTATGCTACAGGAAGAATGAATCCAAGTACAGCAGAAAAGAAATCATTTCCTTCAGCATCCTTTAAACAACAACAAATAATTGGTTAGCACAAACAAAGCCCCAAATTCTCAGAAATAAAACAAAACAGAAAAGTGAATCTCAGGAGGTTTTTAATTGTCCTAAGAAGTAGGATACTGATCTATCTTCCCAGCAATTTTTACATTAAACATGCAGGATTATTTATTTTTTTCCTTAGTGTCTTTGCACTGTAACTCTGCCTTGCTGAAGATGAACTGCAGTAACTATGGAAGGTTTCCTCAAACTTATGCATTCTTATACACTCTAAAGCTCTGTGAAGGGGTAGTAATCTGGCAAGGGCAAGAAAAGGAAAAATCTTCAAAGGTCCAAAGTGGAGTAAGGGGTGTAATTCTCAACGTCATTTTATAAATTTCTAAATATAATCTATTATTTCTGTTTTAAAAAGTTTTTCTCCTCTGTTGTTTCCAGAAAGTGAATCTTACCTCTTTCCAATTTAGAGAAATACAGTGTTTGCAGCTGGTCTTTTCAGACTGTTCTTTCTCACAGATGTTTATGATGAGCATTTTTCTGTAAATAAAAATCCCACTTGAGTATTTAACCAATATTTCCCAGTGAGATAAAAATCTTTCATCGTTCTTTAAATACAACTTCATAACACAGGAGCAAATAACTATTTGCATTAGTACATGGAAGATGTAAACAATTAAAACTGAAATCCTCTTTATGGTATTTTTAAAAAGAGAATTAAAGACTACTGAAAAATTATTTTTAAGAAAAAGGGGAAGTGGAAAAAGTTATATATAAATAAAGCAGACTTTCATTACAGAACTCTGCATCAGCAGTATGTGCCTCCTGCAGTTATAGGGGAGATAGATCTTATATAATTAATAACTGCCTTCTTTATTACATTTTATTTTCAGTTTTCAATAACAATCTAAATTGCAACTAATACAGAAGTATTGTACTTTAAACCTACCACTAAAGGCATAAAGTAGCATTTAGAGACAATAATTTATCTTTGAAGATGCATTTGGGGATGTGTTGTATTATATCTCATGCTAAATTTAATGAATGTCAGCTCACGACTAATTCCTTAGGGCAGATTTCATCACACATATGGACACTTAGGAACATTCAGAAAGCCCTTGGGACTGCACCCCCTAACGTAAAGAGAGACCTCACCCATCTTCTGTGTTTGGTATGATCTGCATGTCTCCAACAAATACACAGAGCACTCTGCAGAAAACAAAAATGTACATACGTTTACAAGTAATTTTTTTTTTCAGCTAGCGCAATTTGTATAAAAGTTTTCATGTTGACCGGAAGCATTAAAAAGAATATATATTGAGTTTGGTCCATTAAACGTAGAAATAAAACACATTTAGGACAGCTCAAGGGAACCCCATCTCTCCCATCAAATACTGGGGAGGAAAAACAAAAATCAAGAAATTGTCCTCATGCCAAAGCCAACTGAAATCTGACAAAGAAAGTGTAGGCTAGCACAGCCAGCATCCTTACAAATTTTTTACCTTAGCAAAGGCAAAAGGCTTTTATTGGCATATATGCTGTTACCTGGATTACACGCTGAAAATGCTATGCGTGTGGGCATGCTATTTGTTTTAAAATCAAGGTTTCAATTGATGTAAAAATCAATTCAGGCAATTTGCCATATTTGCCATACTTAAGTATCTGATTTTAACATTTTGTCGAGGGTCTCTATTTGCCGCACTTAAGTATCTGATGTTAACATTTTGCCGAAGGTCTCTAAACACAAAACATACAAATTCACCTTTGAAATCCAAAACGAACAGAATGTCTTAGTGCAATGGCAGCAGAAAGAGCAGCTGTGGGTGACACTGCAATTCCATTACACACCTACAAAATACATTTTTCGTTCAGAAGCAATTAGTGCTGCAAAAGACCATGTCATTTTTTAAGTGTAACAACTGTATTTTTGCTTGCTTACGTGTATCAAGGGATTTTGATGATTAGAAACAGTAAGAAAAGGATTAAGAAAATGTTATTAATTCATTTTCTGCAGAAAGGCCATATTTGATTATTATGCCATAAACTGCCCTATTATTTCAAAAGTATGGTGCTATACTAAAAGGCAACTGTAAAAATAGCTTTTGCAGGGGAAGACCGTGTTTACTGGGTCTCTAGATAGTCTGCAAACTGCAGCAGAAAAATGCACCCAATGAAAAGGAGGTTGTTCCTGAATATTCTGACTCTTCCTTTAACCAAGCAAGCTATTCTTTTCTGGAAAATGCAATTGCAGTATTACTCAGTCAACCCTTCAGTGTTCATTTGTGTGTGTAGTGCTTTGAACTCTACACGAGAGCTAAGCAAAAATAAGTGTTTCCCTTCACGCCTCCTCTCTGTCAGCACAAAAAGTTAACTTACATCTCAACTCATTAAAAGTTCTACTTCTTTTTGCCAGTAACCATTTTTTAAAATCTATTTGTAGGCTCTCCTGGAGCTATGTGCAGTTCATAACGTCAGAAATTTGTCCCCAGGATCTACACGTGACTTCCAACAGCAAGATGTCTTAGAAGAAAGAAGCCATTGTGGTAGTTACTCTTCCTTACAGGCCTGGTACTTTTATGAGAGCTTTTCACTCAAAGGAAGGGTGACTTATTATGATGTAATATTTTTAATTTGTTTGCAGTTTTTCTTCTATGCTCCTCCAAGTTTTTACACATAAATATGAAGATGCACCCTCTAAGCCTGCCCTCTCTTCATTCCTGACCCTGCAAGAATCAAAATACTGAATTAGAATTACTCTGTTCAGAATCACAGCATACAGTAGAGCTGTTGAAAACACCACTGAAGAGTGTGTGTGTGCATGCACATGTAAGTCAAAATTTACTGTGTAAACTTTGAACGTTGAGACAAGAAAAGCATTGACATTGCTTCAGATTTCTTGCTGCTGCTCACTGGTGCTTGATGCACCTCTGCTCCCTTCAACTGGAAGAGTTAGTGTCTGGCTGCCCTGTAGGTCTGAGAATGATGAGAAGGTTGTTATGGACTTCTACTCTGTGACTACTTACAGAAAGTTTGGACAATGACTTGCCTTAGAAAGATGGCTTGGGGTTAACTGCTATCCTTAAATAGTCGTTTTCTCATCTTGCATGCTCACTCTCATAGCTAAACACATTCTAGCTATGGTTAGTGGACTTGGGAGATACACAATAACTAAAATGTGGACAACAATATAGTAGAAGCAAAAAAAAAAAACAAAAACAAAAACAAAAAACAATCAGAGGAATATAGAATAAGTCCTACCCCCACGACAAAGGCAATGTATTATTACCTCCTTCTTGAGTATTTTATCTAGGATCACCAACATACTGCCAAGAGAGAGCAAAGTTTTGTCCTCTTTCACAAGGTCTGCATAAAAGCCACTGTAAAATAAATTATATGAAGAAAAACTAAGTTAGAGGTAGTAATGTCTTCGAAGAGGACACTGATAAAGTGCTTTGCAGTCAGTATTCATGGGGTACATTTTGTATAGGTGCTACACGTTGATTCCCAGAGACCTAGCTCTAGCCAGGAGGATGACAACACTGGTGCCTGACAGTCTTCAACTCCCTAAACCTATCTCCATTCTGCACTGGAAAGAACACAAAAATGTCTGAGGATACTCAAGAAACAGAGTTGTGTCAAAATTAGATCAAGACAAGACAAAACATTGAGTTTCTCAAATCAGAGCGCTTTGGTATCTTTTCCAGCTAAAAGTGAGTACAGAGCTTTAAGACAGCGTCCTAGAAAAAGCTCTTTCTAAATTAATATATTCGCGTAAACTGTCCTATCTCTATTGGAAGAGTTTTACAGAAAAGTATTCTGATTAGTTCTTTAAAGGATTTCAGGCTATGAGTCCTATACAACACAAATGTCTTTATTTCTAAAGGATGAAATTCTGGCTGTAATTGAGTAGACTAAGGCCAAAAAGATGGCCATGGCAGACACAGAGTTAGATGACAGTCTGTACAGAGCCCTCTCATCCTCTCAACTATGTGGAAAATTAAATAAATAGGACCAACCTGACAAGAGCTTTTATTTCAGTTTTGTCCATTTCCTTCACCAGCTGAACATGTTCAGGAAGAAAATGTTCTGAACCTTCAGAACCAGTTGTTGCTGTTTTGATGGGAGGCACTGGAAATAGAATATTTTTCATGTGCAATTCCAAAAACCTTTCTACTTTGACAGTGTTATTGTTAATTGTCTTAAATTCATGTTCTGTGGAGGGATTTGAATTAGCCTTCTTTAGTAAGTGTGGTTTGGTGCTCAAATTTTGTAAAAATGATGTATCTAGAGGAAAAGAAAAAGAGGGGTTTCACAGGCATTAGTTTCTAAGCAATGTGTTAATATTTGGATATATTTATTTACAAAATAGAATACATCTATAGAATAAGTGAAAAAAACAGCACAGTATCATACTATGCATATTTACTCCCACTAACTGCAGTATTTCCTGACACTGATGTTATTTTTTCAGTGCTACTACCTTTGTTTTAATCTAGTGAAAGGTCATATATTGTAATAAAGCTTATGCCCATATTTTTGACACAGAAAACAGCATCCTCAAACAAAGATATCAAAGTGCTACTTTTTGGCATGATGTCTGCCAGCTTGAGAAAGTTCTTTTCAGACCAGCTGAAGACATGACCTTGAATGAAGCCTCATACTGCTTTGGCAGTCACTTGATGAGTAACTGCTTGTTCAATTAGCTTAATCCACTGGTATTAATATTAATAATTTTCAATTTCTGTATAAACCCATTTATCAATAACATTTGCTTGAATAAAGAGAAACTACCTTCATACGCCAACCATTTCCAGTAGGGTTTATGGGCTGCTCTCACATTTTGAATAGATTCAACAGCACTAAAAAAGAAACCAGATTAACAGTATCAGCAATAATGAAAATAGAGGAATCATTACCTACCCTCAACAAAAGCACAAAATCAAAAAATCCAGCTGAAAATGAACAAACTCTGATGTCTTCCAAGAATGCAAAACAGAATGGGCAGACTGCTTGAAAAGACTGAAGAGTCAAAAAAGAAAACTGAAGAACACATGCAACACGTACGCACATTTACACACTGAGTGACATCCCAACCCCGCTGTTGGAGGAAGCACACCTGTCTGAGTTCAGGAAAAATTTCTCCTGTCTGTCCATGTCTTGCCAAGAGATTTTATCTACACAATGTAAAGATTTAATTAGACTGACTCAAAAGCAAGACAATCTGTTCAGGAACCAAGTAAATCATACCCTGCTATTCTTTGTGTTGAAATTTCCTTTTTGTTATCAGTGGTATTTGCAGCACTATGGGTAAGTGGTCCCATTACATTAGCTATCATACAAACATAATTCAGGTCATATCAAATCCAGAAGAAATTCCATGTACTTGCAGATTACTTGTACGGTGTTCAGGAGCTGGACTGATATATTGGATAAGTATGTAATCAACTCTCTATGACATAGGATGATAGCAATTTGAGATACCACAGTTGGTAGAGAAGAAAAAGAGGACATGGAGGGCTTACGGGATGTGCTAGGAGCAAAATAACCAGCTTTGCTCCATCAGTTTACCAAATGCAACTCAGCCCACAGCCTGTGTATATCCACACTGCTTCCCTGACTGATCCAAGCTCTGAGTTTTAACTAACACAGCCAACTGGTAGGTGCTGCCACCGAAGTGCATAAGAAGCATTTCTGCTGGAAAAAGCACAGGACAGCTACTGAGCTGGGAGAAAGACAGAGGACAGAACATGGAGATATGAAGGAGACAGTACAGCAGGTAGAGAGAAAGACACTCATTAGATGTGGGACTGATTAAGGCCCAAGGTTCAGAATACTTCACTAGGTCAGATTAACCACTGTACAAACACAGTCTTACTGTCTCTAAAAACAAGTTAGACTTGAAATTTAGTTATCTTGGTACAGCTCTACACAGTCAACTGCTTTTGCACCCCAGGCCTTGATGCTCCAAATTCCAGAAACACAAGTATTAGTCAAGACTGGTTCTGCATATCATCAACTCTCTCTGATGAGAGAAAGGTTACCCCCAGCTATTGCTGTACTGCAGCAACTGAAGTGGCTCTGGGGTCTGAAGCACTAGTCCTTGCAGTTGCATACTTTCCCAAGTACTGGCCATAATTAACTGGTCTTGCCTTGATTACAGTAGGATTAGCTCAGCCTTGAGATGGATTTCTATAGGATAGCAAGGCCTAAGGATAAAATGGCTTACGGGTTTATGCTGTAAGAGCCCACAACTTGAAATAGTTTCAGAAACAGAAGTATGTAAAACTGTACCTTGGATGTCTTTTTAAAAATGCAAGTTATCCAAATGTCTTAGGTTACAATGTAAGANCCAAAGTAGAAAATAATGTATCATAAACTATCATATTAAAAACTTACTTCAGCAAAATGTTCAAAGCATGCGTGTCTTTAGTCTCTTTGATAAACACAGTTGTTCTAAAATTCTTTATATGCTTACCTTAGACAAGGTGCCATTTCTCCAGTTACTTGAGGTACAGGATCTCCAAGCAAAGTTTTTACAGTCATGCAGACTGATTCACCCAATGATTTCAAGTGGTATCCACCCTAAAAAGTGTTTTGTGTCAACTAAGGGCCAAGTACTTTTAACATCTCTCTGAATTTCAACATAGAAAATAAACTATACTTTTGAAATATATCTGTATTTACAGAAACAGAAGATGATACAAGTATATCTACGTCAATAACTTTTCAATATGAAACCAGTAAGTTAGTGGCTACCTACTGAACTTCACTGGCATCTCATGATTGAACTCACTTTGTCATAATTCAAGTAACTTCAGAAATCAATCATTACTTTGCCATGAAAACACATGCCTTCTCCATTCCCATCTACAACATGCCATCTTGCCATCTTCAACAATCCTTGTGGAAGATTCCTTAGAAGGCAAATGCTATCACTGTCCTCTAAAACGGCTGTACAGGAGAAATCTCCCACAGTCTGACACTTATAAGATGTGGTTGCCTAACAGTTTGGCAGAATTTGGAGAACAAGATGGATTTAAGACTGCTAGGTGGCATGCAGGAAGCCATCTATCACCTATGGAGCAGTCACACCACCTATGATAGCAGTGAATGCTTATTTGCACTTCACCTAATAGACAAAACTATCTATAATAACCTGCTGGAGAGAGGGATGATGGAAGAAAGGTCATGCAAAACAAGAGGTCAAGTGAAACAATTAATATACAGTTCACTCTTGAAGGCCTTGTTGGCTGCAGTATTTCCACACACTTATTTACCTGAAAAGCCACCATTTTTCAAACATGCAGCAGAAACAGGGAGTTGAACTCCAGATTTCAAAAGGAGAAAAAATTTTAATTGTTAAAAAAAAAAAGAAAAAAAGCTCCTAAAGAGCCTGCATATGGTCTAAAAATCAAAAAAGAGGGAATTTTATAAGTGCTCCATTACCAAGTAAGAGTATATTTAGGTTAAAGGTTTAATAAAGTCTCCTGGAGTAAGATACACTTGTAAAAACATTGGTAATATAGCCTATCCACTAAATACATTTTAATGAGTTTGGGACTGTCAAGAGCAGTAGACTAATCACTGGCCACAAGAATTGAACAGATTTGTGGAGGATATGTTTTTCTGAATGATGAGCATATGGCTCCTTTGTTTCAAAACTCTGAAGTGTAAGAGCGCTGTCAAATCTTAGCCATTCTTGCATTCCTGATACTCAAGAGAAAGATAAAAAGGAAGAAATTATTTTGTTGAGAAGTTTTGCTTCCTAGCTTCTAGCTTGCCCTAAATGGCTCTAATACAAAGACCCTTCCCCTGGGGGTACATTTCAAAAGTCTTTACCTCTAGGATGAGGCACAGCTTTCCATTAGCTAACTGCATCAGGAAATGGGTAAGGTGGGCAAAAACCTCAGGAGTGGCATTCATCTGACCCTAAACCGAAGAAAAAAATTTAAGAGATGACACCTTGGTTCAAAATAACTGGTAAGAACCCTAAACAAACAAACTGAAATACCCAAGTCGCAGTTGGAATACCAGAACGCTTGCCTCTTGTTATATCAACCAGAATGCTGAATCAACTGCATTTAAGGAAAAGTGAAAAAAACAGCACAGTAATTACACATATGGGATAATCTGTCTTTACATGTCTTGTTGTAATGTTTAATGAACTTGGGTCAGCCTAAAGACTCAAGCATGTATTTTTTTTAGCTTGATCAAAGTGCATTTCACTTAGCAATCACAGGACATTAAAGCAGCGGGAATATTTTCCTAATAGATTCATGACTGACAACACAAAGACCACACGTTACTTACTTCAGGGTCACCAATTCCAGAATCATATCCAGAGGAGACAATAACCAGTTCAGGATCAAACTGTTACAAAAGAGACACAGTTGTGGCACATCTTTATGTGCTATGTTCAATTTTCTGCAGGATTTCAACTGTACCATGATCAGCTGTTATTTCAGTTAGAATATGAACACAAATAAGGATTCTCCTTGAATACATTACCCTTTTACACTATTTTTGTTTCTGCTGGAGAAGTTGCAGATGTAAAAGCTAAAATTCCATAAATACTATTCAGTTCATCAGGGCAACGTCATATCAGCAGAATAAATATATTAACTGTGCTACTGGCAATTACTGCATTTATGTAAAATATTCAATGGTACCTGCTTAAGAAACACTTAGGAAGTACTCTTTGGCAGTAAAAAATTACCTCAAAAGCCACTGGAAGCAACACATGGAAAAAAGCAGCAAGATAATCTGAATTTCCCATCCCAACCTGAAAAATATGAGAAACACTGGTCATGTTTTCCTGTTGGAATGACAAAATTTTCTAAGGTCTTCAAGACTTTAGGGAAAGACAGGAAAAGTTAAAGATGAGGGAATCTTATGAGGTACAGTAAAAACCTCTCAATTTAAGTAAAGTGCATAAATATCCACCATTTTCAATCTTAATGAGCTTCAGTTCTTTGCTAAACAAGGATGGATGTAACCCTCTCCTGAAGCACTTTCTGATTTAATGGCTAGGCAAGATATTCAAGTAAAAATGACTGTGTAAATTTTTCTCTCCCTTTTATTTTTCAAACATTATCACAATCTGAGCCATATTTTCCAGCAGACACTCCCCTGACAGGAAGGATATACGCTGTCTAAGACGTGTGCCAAGGAAGTGAAGCAGTGTTACTCAGAAAGTGTTACCTAAAGGATGAGATAGAAAGCTATTGCAGTTGCTTTGTTGTGCCGTAAACAGTATTTACCTTATTCCATGGCAAATTTATGTTAAAACCTTTTCCTTTTCCCAGACCCACAGCATCATAATCAGATTCCCTAAGTGTTGGCCAGAACTCCTGATGTTCGTAGCGATGCCAAGAAAAGTACAAAACACTGAAAATTAAAAAAAAATAAAGATCCAATTTGACAAAAATATTGTGGAAATTACTTTATATCCTGAACCTGGTGACTGTATTGCCTGAAAGCAAGAAAATACATCTGTCCTTTGGTACAGTAGGTTTCATGCCAAAATTAACCTAAATATTAACATTCTAAAAATGTCTTGCAGGCATGCACTCCTGATCAAATACAAGGAATTTTCAGAAGAGCAGACCTGTTTCTAGAACCTACTTATGTAGCTTTTCCAAAAAAATATAAAGCTCACGTATTTTATCTAACTACTACTTGAAGACTTTAACTGAGAGATTCATGAATAGAGAATAGATGTATTACCTAAGTACTGGCAAACCAAGGTAATCATATTGCTTATTTTGTTTGTTATTCTTTAAAGTAGAACAGAATTACATTTTATTTTGATTTAGGTATTTCCTTCCATTTTATAAAAAGTGAAAGACTAAAATAGCAAGGTGAATGTTTTGCAAGATTCTAGTTTTAGAAGTTTAAGAAATCATATTCTCTAGAAAGGCAAACAATCTTTAAATAGCTGACATTAAAGAAGAAAAAAATCCTTCAAACCTTGGATCTTCTTCAAATACATATTGAGTTCCTTGCCCGTGGTGCACATCCCAGTCAACAATTAAGATTCTGTACAGATCAGTAAAAGAAAACACTCAGCGGAAGAGCCACACCATCTTTATCTACAGAAGGTATAAATGGAAAACGTTTTTCTGAACCAAAAGGAACATGACACCCAGAAAGCTCTAGACATTAATCTAAACACTACTATGTCACACTTATCTAGATATGAAAAGCTTGTCTAGAGTCAACCATGCACTTACCTCTGTAGACCATATTTCAGTTTTGCATATTCTGCTGCAATAGCAACGTTGTTGAACAAACAGAACCCGTTAGCTGCACTTCTCTGGCTGTGGTGACCTGGAGGTCTGAAGCAAAGTTTTACAAGTTATTCACAACAAAAGAAATTTTGCTAAGTGAAAACTTCCTTACGTGTTTTCTTACCTTACTAGTGCCATTCCATTGCGCACTTTTCCCGACATCACAGCGTCCACCAGCTGCAGAGTTGCTCCTACTGCGAGTCTGGCACAGCGGTAGGTACTCTGAGAAAGAGAAACTCATCAGCTTGAACAAGGCACATACGACATGCTTTAGCATCCCAACAGCAAACTGGCTTGACATAATTCTACCCCACTGAAGCTGTACGAAGATAGTTGAAACAGAACTTTACAGCACAGGTTCCAATGTGCTTTCCCCTAGGATTACCAATGATCACCATAATCTTTATAAGATTGTTCTCTGTGGAGCAGTTAAAAAACATGAGATGGACATGATGAGTGGAATAAGGTGGCATCTTTGAAAATAAGGAATGAAACCCTACAGAACCATAACACAGAAGACTTCATCTCCATTTCATGGCACAACATTTAAGAGCAATTGTTACCAAAATGTGATTTGCAGATCACTAATGGTCTACAGTGACATTGAGTGACAAAAATAGAGCTAAAATTAGAGTAGTGCATTATTCTGGTATGATACAATTATAGAATAGATGACAGGACATTTGACCTATTTAAGTTACAGCATTATACTAAACTAGATAACGATAATACCATAAATAAATGTGAGACTATGTAAGTAGCAAAAAATGTATTTTTAATTTTGCCCTACTTAGAAAAATGCCACTCAGATGCAGTAACACAAATAGTTGTGACTCCCATTAGAGGAAGCAGTTGAACTTACACACCGGATGAAAGAAAAAAGCATCATAATTTTCAGAGACTCTTTTCAGCTCCTCCTCATTCATTGTCTGAGTGCTTTTTGCCACTTCCAAGTGCTCTAAACTGCAGGGGAAAGAGAGATTAACACAGCACTTAAGTAAGCAACTATAAATATTTTTTAGAAGTTTACTTTTATTCCTATGTATAAATCAGCATTCATTGCTTAAGATCCCAGAGAGTGAGAATGCAGATTTAGTGGAGTAGCAGATTCATAATTCAGCACCTACACCATATTCAACATTGTGACACATTTTCCATTGAAATTAATGGAAGCCATTGAATTTTGGAGCACTCTTTTCAAAATATGATCTGAAGGTATGAGATCTGCTATTTCACTGAATTAATCTGAATGAAAGTTAAGTTTC
This sequence comes from Mystacornis crossleyi, assembly GCA_013400655.1. Taxonomy (NCBI): domain Eukaryota; kingdom Metazoa; phylum Chordata; class Aves; order Passeriformes; family Timaliidae; genus Mystacornis; species Mystacornis crossleyi. The sequence continues at coordinate 99,984 of VYZQ01050466.1, forward strand.
AGACCTGTGAACCAACAGGATCTCCTCCTCGCTTCCTTCTCTGGCAGGCACTTGGACACATCTTTCCACAAGACGGTAACTTTTAAGCTGCTCGTAGGAGGATGAAAGTCTTTCTGGCACTTCAATATCACAAATGGGACTAAAAATAAGCAACAATTATATAACTATAATACTATACCAGCACAGGTAACTAATATACTTCATAAAGCCTAGCTTTTAACTCCCCGTTATAAGAAGATTTATTACCCTAAAAGAGAGATACGTGAGAGTAAATGGAAAAAAAAAATTAAAATACTTCCTGTTTTGGAACTGAGTCAGAAATTGATTCTAAAATATGTAAGCAAAATAATCTTAAAAAACCCAAACAAACAATACAAAAGCATAATTTTTTGTTTCCTCTCTCACTGGCAAAAGTTGCAATGCTTAACTACAGACATGGGAATGCTGCAATTAAAAGCTGTAGGTTATAATGAAGGTGAACAGAGGAGAAGCAGGTTTGAGAGAGAAGACAACAATGGATTGTTATTCTGAGCACTGCAAAGGAACTAGTCTAATTTATGCAAATATAAGTAATATACCAATTTCTAACTGAATGTAATTGATAGGTTTCAGCTGAGTGAGTATATCTACTTACTTTTCCAAGGTCAGGGATAATTTAGCTTTATAAACTATTTAATTAGTTTAAAACACATTATTTAGGGGGCTACTCAGATGCCTAATCCTAACATTTGTTAAGGCCTCCCAGACCAGATGTCTATAGCTTCTGAAATCCAGTTTCTTATGATCGTTACAGTATCCAGAGACAAACTATGAATAAAATAATTTTTTTCTCCTAAAGGAAAGACTTTCTATTTACCCAGAAAATTATAGGAAGTATCACTGGATGCTTCCTATTATATTTACAAAAAATGCATTTATTCAGTACTGCTCTCACAAGTCCTAATGAGAACCTATTAATAAAAACAACAGCATTGACTTACTCACTCCAAAGTAGTTTGTGAGCGGTCATCTCCTCATCATAAATCAGCGCTGTTCCTGAAGCCATTGCTAGACTGTGCAGAACAAAAATCCAAAGACGGGTATTTCACACCAGAAGTCAACTTAAGCCAGTCACTATTTCACTAGATAGTGAGAATATAAGTACAGAGCATATCTGCTTGCATGAGTTTTGTACTTTAGACTTTGTACTGACAGAACGAAATCAAAGAAAAACAAAAGATTCTGACAAAACTGCGCCCACCGAAATTGGGTGCGGGCAGGCAGGATTCACAGTGACCGAGTGTTCGAGAGCTGGGCGCTGCCTGTTTCTGGTGCGGGGCTACACCCAGCTCCCGAGCCCCCCGGCCCCGCCGGGGCCGTACAAGCAGGTGAGGCTGCGAGCACAGGCCGCCTCCTCCCTCCTCTGCACACGCACTTACCTGTGCGGCGACGCCGAACAGCTGCTGCGCAGAACCTGAGCTACAAAGCCACGAAGTAGGAACGACAGGATTTCATACACCACGCGCAGAACAGTTACAGGGACGTGTTTGGTTTAGAACCTTATCCGTCTCTCAAAAGCCCCAGAGAGACACTGAAGAGAGATAAAGACGCCGACGCGCGGACAGCGGATGCGAGCGCACAGCCGGCCGCGTCCTGGCTCCTGGGCCCCGGGCCCGCTGCTCTCCGCTGGGCCCTGGCAGCCTCTCATGGAATTTGCCGGCCCCGCGCCCGGCCGACGCCTTCCGGGGCGGGGAGGCGGCGCGTCTCGGCCCCACAGCCCCGTCTGTGGACGTGCCGAGCGCAGCCCCCGCCCCCGGGCGCGCTGGAGCGCGGTTTGAATGCCGCTGTGGGATTTGCGCCGGCCGCGCTGTGTTGGTGCTGCGGAGCCGGGCGGGGCAGGCCCAGGGACGGTGCGCGGCCGCAGGGCCCTGCGGCGGTGAGGCCGTGCCTGGGGAGTCCAGCCGCTGGAAGGGTTTTAGTGTGGAACTGACCAAGAGCAAAACAATCCCCAGCCATGGCTGTGTGGCATACTCCGACATAAAGAAAAATAAACTAAGAACCTGGACTAAAGACATTACTCCTCCATTTCCGCAGAGTGACGTGGCCCGGGCGGGTCAGCCCGGGCGCTGATGCCTCTCCTGCCCGTCCGAGGCGGGCCGGCGCAGCCGGCATGTGTGTGTGCACAGCTTCCTCGATTATTGACCCTTTTTTCCTCGGTTTCTACTAGATTCCCAGTTCATGGCAGAAAGTCACGGAACAGGTGTCATCACATTCGATAACCTGATATAAATCTGCACTTTTGGGGAATGTGTCAGAAACCCAGATTATTACAGGTGCCAATTTTAGAAATCTACTGCCCATAAACTTTCCCCGTATTTGTTTCAAAAAAATGTGACAATAATAGACACTGTATTACTGAAATAGTTTCTAATTTATGTATAACCACCTGTTACTGTGTTTATTATACACATTTATAAAACTAAAATTGTCAGGTTCTATCCATCTTCTTGTAGTCTTTAATGTCAGCACCAACCATGAGGATGCTAATCATGTTCCTACTGTAATTTTTTTTTTTTTAATATTTTGACTCCATTAGTTCCCTGCAGACCTTTTGGAGAATGGGTGAAGTTTATACATTGACCTTTGTAATGTGTCTGAAAATGAAATGGGGCTTTTCAGTAGCAGGGATCTGATTTATGACACCCAGTAACCAAATCTTCTTGCCATTGGGGCCAGCCATACCGTGTTTACGCTTACTTATTCTATTCCACTCTGATTCCAGCGAAAGCGACCAGCAGAGGGCTGCCTCCTTTCAAAATACTCCAACGGGAGAAAATGAGGTGGATTCATGAAATATTAGGCAAGGGAAGGTTTAGGTAATTAGAGAATATGGTAGAGTGGGTGGTATAGACAAATACATTAAAAGTAGTCAGCTGGATTTGAAACTGGTTTTTGCACATACTACAATTTTTTTTAATCATAACTCAAAGAAACAATTATCTATAGCTGTCCAAGTTCAAACTGGATGAGAGTAGCTGTAACACTACCAAAAGGAACCCTAATAGCACTGGGGTTTGAGTTCAACTTACAATACAATTTAAAGGGAAATTAAAGCTTTACATTCAGCTTATATTACATTCCTATTTACAAGATAAGTTTGGCATGAGAAGTATAATAATCTTTTTACAAATAACATGATAAATATTTACAAGCATTTATGGTATCTCCACTTCTGAGTGGCCAAAGTCAGCTGGGAGTCCTTCCTCTGCCAGCGATAAACCTGGTTTACTAAAATGATGCCCTCTTCAATGCTCCCCACAAGGAGATACACCATGGGACGGTGGGTTGGAGACATCCTCTCTACACATTTTTCATTAATTAGCAGCCACTGTTGTATCATACCCTGAGTTTCATAAGGCAAGAGTGAGCCCTGGGTAATGAATTCCACCTGGCATTCAATGTTATACTCTTGGTCCTCAGACGCTGTTCTCTTCTTGGACAGCTTTACTTTCACTGCTAAGAAAAAAAGAAAAGGAAATGCAAGTCACTCCATTTCTCAAATGCAGAAAGAAACACTAAAAGGCAAAACATATTCCTTAAAAATATGTTCATATTTTATGCTGACAGAGTATGGTGAGGCCTTTTCCAGCAGCAGTTTAAAACAGTTAAAAACATTTTTGAAAAATAAATTTTATGTAGTGAAGGGGTTTTTCTCGATTGAATTAGGTGACTAGAAAAAAATACTTTCACAAGCATCAGTAATTTATTTTTACCATCACCATGTTATGTCAGACTTTGGGTAATTACATATTGTAAGCTGTTGGTGTTGTTCGTGTATCACAAAGCTGCCCAGCAATTGCCCAAGCAATTTTCCCGGAGCTCACCTTGTCCATGTGTGGAATCCCTAGGCAAAAACAGCTTGCTGATACCACCTTTTTAGGTATTCCCTTTTCATTATAGGCATCTACCTACCCCACTTGACTCCACCAACACTTTTTAGCATGACATTTTTCTGTATTTCTTGGTCTAACACTAGCCAAAGTCGCTGAGAGTCTTTGCACTGACATCAAAGGGCTTTCCAGGAAGTCTCTAGGGCAAGCTCCACTCATCACTCCAACAAGACAACAGGCGGTAAGAATTCCTTTTACTGATATCATTTTCTGAGTCTCCTTTTCAGTAAGTTAGATATCACAAAAATCTCGTGCATAAAAGTAGCAAAGTTACACTGTACACTGGTAAAACACCAAAGATTTATTTTGCGTTTAAATGCTAATAAAAGGCAAACATGCTTATTTGGCTGCTTTTGACAGAAATATTTTCCATAAAGCATGTTGTAGCCAACTAGACCAGAATAACTATTTGGTTGGAAACCAGATCATTAATAAATCTTTCATGCACAATAAATCCTCCTTATATTTAGATTAAAAGGAACATATTTTGAAAACCAACCTAAAGCTAAGTTAGCAGCCAAACTCTTAATCCTTTGAAATCCCTGCAGAAACTGTCACTAATTGTAATCCTACTTTTAAAGCATTTAGAAGAAGAGTTGTTAGTCTCTTTAACACCAGCTATATTAGCAAGGACTTACCAAAGTTACTGTCACAGAAAACTTCAAGAACTCTTTTATGTGTAAAGAATTCCTCCACTGCTGGGCAGGTCTGGCAGGTAGGCTTTGGTAGGACTGATAAGAAATTACAAAGTCTCACTGTTATCTTTTTGAATAATTTGTTTTAATTTTCTGCTGTCAAAGCTGAGAACCCACTGTTTAACCACAGGGATGACAGAGAAAATACACATCAAAGACAGGGCCAATGATAATAGGTAAAGAGTCAACACACTTTTCTGAAAACATGGCTAGGGATGAAAAGGANCCCTCTGCCATCTTTGAGCTACCTTTGTGCAAGTATTTGTAGTCCTTAGTAAGAGGTGCCAGGCACATGTCCTCATCTCCAGGGAATCGGTCGCAGTCCAGGCTGGCAGGCCAGGGGTGTCCGTGGCACAGGAGCACGGGCGCGCAGCTGTCACGGACAGCAACGCACATACTCCTACAGGGATGGATAAACCTGTTGCCAGAGGAAATACCAGGCTGAGTCAGATAGCTCAGTGATAAGAGAAACTATTGCAACAGTGATTCGTCTGCAAAGTACATAATCTTTGCTCATATTTAACATCCTTCAATAATAATATAATTCCAGAAACAGCAGCTGTGCAAATTATGCAAGCGGTCTGTGTATGGACTGAGCTTACAATATTTAGTTATGATTTTAAAAATGCGTTTATGACAACCTGAGAAAAGCTCCAGTATGAGCTCAATTCTATTCACAGTAGGTGCTTCAACCCTAAATGAATAAGAATAAAGTTCAGCTGTAACAAAATAAAATATTATATCTTTTGACAGCACCAATCATGTTCCCAAGGCAAACTAAAGTTGAAGCAGAACAAGTTTTCAGTACTTTTTTTTTTTGATGAATATAAAAAAGCTAACAGAATTACTTCAGAAAAAATGGAGATCACCTTTAGATTACGATAAACATGCATTTGATTTCATTCCTGCTCTGGCAAATAAAGGCTGGAGTTGTGTACTGTGCTGTGATACTTACGTATCTAAACAGATGGGTGCAAACAGGGAGCACAGGAACGTCCTCACGTGAGGGTGACAGTCTGTGTGTACAAGGTGCTGCCAGGTGGCAGATTTTTGGATAACCTCTGCCATGCTCGTGTGTCCCATCAGGTTGGGAAGTCTCATTTCAGAGTATCCAATCTTGTGGCACATGCCCATCTCCTTGGGTATCACTACACATTTCGTGGATAATCCAATGTCCAAGCCTGTTGCCACTCTTAGGAAACCATTCACAGCAAAAACAAGTATTTTTGCAGTCAATAACATCTTCCAGTGGCTCCTGGGCTGCTGCGCAGGGAGCTATCAAAGCCCTCAAGTGCAGAGGCATACTGAAAATGTGGCTTATATATCCCAAGAGCTTAATGAACTGTTGGTTATCAACTGCTTATCAAATCACTTGAGACAAGACCAGGTCTTATTGCCTAATCAAGGGATTGTTGTGACAGCCAGGGAGGTGGAGAAAAAGTATCGATGTATGTTTCCCAAGGACATTGATTTGGAACAGCCTTTTGCATGTCCCACAGCGTCAGTGACTGCAGCATGCTATGTAGCATATTAAATTTTGACACCTAGAAGGTTCACTATGTGCTTTCTAAAACAAATTAAGAGATCCCCCAGAAACAGGGTTGGGCAGACATGCTGTCTCCTGGGGCTTCTGTGTCTCCTTTGTTTTCAGACACTGCTGACATGACAGAAAAAACCAGCCCAGATTGACTTATCAAGTGAAAATGTTTTGCTTGTGCTAATGGCCCATGTCTCTTCCACTGTTTTACAATGTAGAAGAGGCACTTTCTTTGGTCAAGCACTAAAAAAGAGACAGACGTCTGCTATTAACCAAGTATTTTGACTGGAAATTTGAATTCCTGTTCTGTGACATGCTAAAGGTCACAACTTATATTAATTTTAATAGACACCTGAAAATGCAGAATTGAATTTGTAGCACTGTTGTGGCTGCCAATATTTATTCAGGAAAAGAGCAGTTACATATTTTTATTATTTTGAGTAAAACTGTCTACATTTAAAATTGCTCAAATAATGCAACATTTCAGCTATTTATTAATAAATTATAATTACATTAAGGTGTATGAAAGCACATGATACCAGATGTGTACTTTTTCTGTTCATAGCACAAAAAAAGGTGTTAAATTTCTTACATTAGAAGTAACAGAATTCTGAATGAGTACCTCATCACTGTTAGTACAGCTCTTCTCTATAGTGAAGTTTGGAACCAATTAAGATGAAAGAGGGTCTGAGTAATGCATATCTTACCTATTATGAATAGAAAAATCAGATTATGAGTTTTTAAAGCTGAAGATATAAACAAAGCATTTTGTGGAAATTTTTTATTGGATGAAAACATTTTTTCCAATTAGTTACGGGTGTTAATTTTTATTTCCACATCTGGTTACATTATTTATTAGCAGAAATGTTTAGCTATTAATAATATGTAGGTGTATTTACTTTAAAATACCTGTGTTGGATACTAGGCTAAAATAAGTATGTTCATAATAGTGTATCATCTAGTATTACTGACGATTGAAATACATTTTTTCAGAAACCGTAGCTTTTTGTGCTTGTACAGAGGTGCAGCACACTTACATAATGCATTACATATAATTTACATGTTTATGCTTAGATGTTAGGTTATTAATCCTAGCATCTCTGAAACCAAAGACAACCCCCTACTGATTCCGCCTTAGCTGCCTTCTTTACTCTAAACTACTGGTAAAATTACAGTATCTGTTTAAATAAGTAGAAAAAAATGACAGCATGCAAGGTCCCAGGAGCTAAAAATGTATTTAAAACAACTGTCAGGTTTTCTTTTCTCATGCTTTGTTGCCAGAATGGTGTTTTTTCCCAGCAAGTGTGGTTTCTCTGTATCTGTTACCTCACCTCAAAGCAGAGGAACTGAATACCTAACCAGGCTGACTTAGGCCTGACGATAGATTCCCTTTGACAGGTGCTCCATGTATTTCTTAAGAAGTTACAGCCTTACTAAAAGCCAGTAAAAGTTCCATTCTTGCTAAATCTCTGCAGGTAAGTCTGCAGGCCACACTTTCACACAGCTGCTCTTGCTACCATTTTGCAGTGAAATGGCTGCACGAAGTTGCTTAACCCAAGGAGAGGCAGGTCCAGGCCAAGCCAACTGCACAGCCCTTTGAACTCCTGGTGCCATCTGGATCCCACCTGTGCCCAGAGCAAAACTGTGAGCTCCACCTCCCATGCAGAGGCACCTCTGCCTCACGCACAGAGCTCAGCTCACACAGCCTCTGGAGAGGCAGCAGACACAATGTCTCACTTGAGCGTCTCTTTGGCATTCAGCAACTGGAGTGAAACTGGAGTGGATGAGTGTCCCCCTTATCCAGCAGGCTTCTGCACCTGTCCACATTGCTGATGTTTTTACCAAGTCATTTTGTAATTTTATGAAATTAATCAAATTCCTCTCTGTCTCTAATTATATTCTTCTGTAATACTTCTTTCATCTGATTGCTATCTGAAAGGAGGTGGCAAGATCTCTGGTGAAAAAAGCCTTTCTCTTGCATGTGGAGCACGGTATTACATTCAGATTTCTAAATGGTATAAAACAGAGAGTAAGAGAGGGTTGCTGTGCCCCTTCCCATCAGTGCCTTATAACTGGCCCATGCCGGGCCTGTGCTGTACCCAAAATGGTGTGTGCTGGCTTGTAAACCAGCAGGGCTGATTTGAGAGGTCCCCTGAGTCATGACTGATGGACAGAACAGAGGCAAGTGTCATGCGAGCGTGTGAGACAAAGATCATCTAATAAGAGCTAATACCTACCCTGGCAAACCTAGTCTCCATAGGAGCTGTCTTGGAAACAAATAATTGTGAGTTGTGAGTAATTGTGACTGCCTGAGTCAGTCTCCTGCCAGGCTTCCCAGGGAGTAGGTAATTTATGAGCCACTGCGGAGCTGTGCTTTAAAGTTTGTTTGAGTCTCAGCTATGTCTTAGAGGCATCCAACTATCTTTTGCTGCTTTGCTTTTGAAGAACTGACTTTTGGTAGACTCGTGGGCTGAAGAATTGTCACCAGTTTCAAGAGAAAAATGTGCCTAAATGCCTTTGCTGGACACCAATGACTGCACTGGGTCCAAGGATCTGAAGTCAGACCATTATCCATAGTTCAGTAATTTTTGATAGTCATCTGTTAGGAAAGAGAATAATTTATGGGAGCTTCTGATTCTCTTCTGGAAGTGACTTGGTTCAAGTGGGTCAAATTCCTTAACCTGTGCCATTTTCAGTGTCATCATTTACTGAGGAATTTACCACTTTGACATCCTTTTTCACTACACTCATGGGTCACTTTTAAGTAACGAAAAGTGCTTGTGTTCAGGCTCAATTATTTTGATGTTCTTCATGAGCAGATGTTACCTTTGAACTTGGTTTGACAGCAAGCCTTTATAATTTTAGTTTTTAGCGGGAGTCTTGCAGAACAGTTATTAAAAGTGAGCATGCAGAGTAGATTGCCATTGCTTGGAGAGTGCTACAGGTCAGTCAGATGTTGGCAGAAGTGTAACCTGTGGCACCCATGTTGCTGTGCCATAGATTCTCCTTTTTTTTGCAAACACTCAGCTGCTCATTTCATGGTGGGGAAAAAACATCAAGCAAATACACACACAGATTGATTTTGTGAACACAGTAAACTGTTTCTCTGTTGCCACACCAGCTAAACATCCAGATTGCACAAAAACTGGTGGCTTAGTATTTCTGATTGTAGTGAGAGATGTCTGTAGAGGGTGCTCGAACAAAGACCGACTAAAGCGAAGAAAAAGATTAGTTTAACAAACTATCATGGCAATTGCAGTGCCTGCATACAGTTAGAGATCTCAAAATCTGGAGTCCAGCTACTGCTCTTTGAGACTTCTGAAGAAAGCTGTGTGGTGGTTCCCTTAGCCACAGGCTGTATTTATTGTTCCTGGATATGAGCAAGGGACACCTGCTGATGGACCACGATAAGAGGAACAGTGGCTGGAGGCTCGCTCCCTGCCCACCTCTGTGTCCTCTCCTTTGACTGTTACCGGGGAGACAGACAGAGATTAGCCAGGAGCCACCCACCAGAGCCCAGTGAGAAACAGGATTGACATTTTCTTCAAAGAAAGCAGGGGGTTGAGAGCAAATTTGCAGATGTAGGGATTTTTGGTTTTAATCTGAACATTTGTTGCAATATTTGGCTGGAATAATTTTTATCTGGAGTCAGTTGCAGAGATGCCAGGCTCCCAGACAAAGATCAAAGCTTGTAACCATGAACCCCGAGTGGCAAAAGGAGGCAGGGGAGAGGTGGTTCTTGCTCTGATGAAAGCTTTGCTGGACGAACATGTTTACTCTGAAGGGCTGGATTTACTTCATAACATTTCCTTTGCTTTATTAAAAAAATAATCAGGCCACATATGGTATCTGTAAAACAGCAGAGATAGAGTCATGGATGCCTTTGAATGCCTTTGAAAAGGCCTCATTAATTTATTTGTGACAACAGCTTCAGCATTGCTTCAACTTTTAAAGGACAGAAATATTGTATTTCCTTATAAGTTTGTAGTGGAAATTGTTACAGGCTCACTGCTTTGGCATGCTCAGCACCACCCTTTTAACTGTCAGTCGATTAACTGAGAGGAAAGTTTGTTTTAATAGTGAAAGAGAAATTCGATGCTTTCGGTGACCCAAACTTAGTTTCTGACTCTGCCACATTTCTTCTGGAATCTTTAACCCTGCTGCACTGTACTCCTGCACACACAGATTGTCCTGGTTAACAATGCTGGGGGGATGCTGGAGTTAAATGTGTTCAAATATGAAGTGTTTAGATGCTGCAAGAGTGGGGAGGAGGCATGTAAATACCCACACAGATCCCAAGAGCATCACTCAAAGCACAAGGGTGCTGAATATTACACAAAAACTGGGTAAGTAGCATTTTCTAAGTAGGCCAAGTCGATCAGGACCAGAAAAAGGACACAAGAAGATGAGGTGACTTGCTAACCAGCTAGCAGCTAACAGGCATACAAATCTGAGCTTTGGCATCGCAATGTTCATTGACCCATTCAGCTTTTGGAGGTCCTGCCCAGCAGTATTTTTGTCACTGCAGAGCAGGACAATTTGTGTAAAGTGATTTTAGCGGAAGAACTGAAATCCAGTACTGACTTACTAGTGGCACACTCACAAAACTGCATTTAGGCCATGTCCTGTGTGCTGCACCTCAGGGCCTTATGGTGAACACCACACTGTTTAAATGCTGTGTGAAGTTGTTTGCTATCAAGGTGGCTGAAAGGAGGAAGGAAATGCTGGCATGGTTGTTGTTAAGAAAGTGGAATTTTGGTTTTCAGTCATAAAAACCATGGCAGGATCAATAGTGTTGTTGGTTTTGCTCCAGGGGTAAGCAAATTCCAAATAATGGCTTTCAGGTGGGAGCAAAATACAGTCTGTCTGAATTTAGGGTTTTACACTATTGATCGTGTACCAGATGAGCAACTTCCACAAACAGCCAGTAGTAATAGCCACTCTTCTCTGTTCTCCCCCAGGTAAAAAATTAAATGTTTTAGGATATTTTTATTCCTTGGTTGGTATTGGTTTGCTGCTTTGGCTAATACTGCCTATCTTTCTTTTTAGTCTTGAGTCAGTTTTACTGAATTTCAATTTAGTTTTGCTTTGATTTAATTTTGTGAAAGGACTATTTGACAAATGGAGTATCATGTATTTCAGACGCAATTTCTGCTTTACAGAAAAGCTGCTCTTTTCCTTTAGACTTAAGCAGTTCTTGCAGTCTTTTGGCACTGAGCTGATGCTGGTTTTCCCTCTATCAAATTTCTATCATAGCTGAGTCCCCTGTCATGTATTGTCTCTCGCAAAGAGCTCCAAATGAAATAAAAAGTGAAGTTAAACACCGAGCTCACTGAATTGTTTCTAAACCTCTGTGAACAGAAGGAAATACAAGTAGACTCGAACTCTTTCATAGGGAGACAGGGCAACTTTGAGCTGTTTGGGCTACAAGTAAACATTACATACCAACTATTTGTAGTCCATTGAGGAAGTAAACATCGTCACCTTGTCTATTCCCCCTCCCGAGTCTTTGTCTCTGGTCTGTAGCCAACTACTGATCATCAAGATAAGACAGAAACACATTAAGTCTTGAAAATCGTGTCTGGCTTCTAGCTGCCACTAGAGATAGCTCTATCAGTTAAGCAAGTAAAACCCCGGGAGAGTGCTCTGCTGACTCCAGCACGCCTGGAGCCCATCCCTTTTAAGTCGCTTGGCAGTATTTTGCATTTAACTTCTATGTATCCCAGCCACCCGCAGGAAATGCTCTTGGCATCTGACATTTTCACAACACATGGCAGGCCAGGCATGCTTCACTTTAACACCATGGGAAGCAGCAGACCTGAAGCCCCTGTTTAAAAGGCATACTTCAGCCCAAATACTTTGTTCAATAAGTAAATTTAAATCATTTCTGTAACGTTTCACAAATACATAGATGTGCTTCAAATATCTGAATTAGATATAAGGGCCAAATCTTCTCTAGGCAAGATTCCCTCTCGCATTTGCATAATTTTGTTTCTTGAATAATGTCATAGATTCATAAAATCGTTTAGGTTGGAAAAAACCTTTAAGACCACCAAGTCCAGCCATAAACCTAACACTGCAAAGTCCTGCTACACCACATCCCTAAATGTCACATCTACGCATATTTTGAATATTCCCAGGGAATGTGACTCAACTACTTCTCTAGGCAGCCTGTTCCAATGCCTGATAACCCTTTCCATGAAGAAATATTTCCTGATATCCAGTGTAAACCTACTCTGGCACATCTTGATGGTAAAACGCAATCTCATTCCAGACACTGAATATGTATTTAGATATAAATAATGAAAGCAAATGTTCCTGTTGCAACTGGTTTTGGTGAAACGAAAGACTTTTCAAGAAATAATCAAATTTACACCCTGCATATCTGTGAATTTGGGATTCTTATCATTAGAATCCTGGCAGCTTTTGTTTTTTACAAATTTCCCTCCAAACCATGATTTACATTGTTTTTAAGGCTGTAGAAAGGAATTTGAGAATTTCACAAAGAAAATAAATTTTTTGATAAATCCTAGCTTTAGGTTTCTATGTTAATGTAGTTTTGGAAAGAGATTTATTATTTTGGGCTTTTTAACTAAAAACATTTACAAACTTTTCCATCCGAGTACGAGGTGCATACTAAACTCTATGCAAAACAGTATTCAAAAACTTCTTGGGATTCTGACAAAATATATTTTTAACTGTGGCAATTACAAATTACAAGAGTAACTGCTTCACAAATCAGTGTCTCAGGATATGGTATATAGTTCTTATCAGACAGCTATACAAATATTTGATGGGAATAGTTCTTTTCTGTTCTGCACCATGAACTATGTGCTGACAGGCTAAAGAGTACTCACTGACAGTGTGAATATTTTTTTTTTTCACTCTCTCTATCTTAAATATTACCTTACACACACCTTTTCGACAAGGATGACCACAAAAGAGAGTCTTTTGGAGCCTTTAAGGTACCTTCCTATCCCAACAAAAGATGCACTTCCTATTGCAGCTGCCACTAATCTACTTTTCTTCAGTATTCCTCATACATCAAGGAACTCAAAACATTTTTCAAAGTTCAATTAATGAAGCAACCGGCCTTTTGTGTAACCTGTTTTGACTACAAATGCTTAGCCAAATCACGCCTCTGTGTGAGGAGTGAAGAATTCGAGAGACAGCAGGAGTGCAGCACTGTGGCAGGTCCATGCCAGGCATTAGGTGGATCATCATGGGCAGGTCTAGACTTCAAATGTGATAATGGCTCCACAGACACTACTTTATGATTTTCTCTCTGTTATCACACAGGGATGGTATCTCTGTAAATAGCGCGTACGTCTTCTTGTCTGTCTGAGAAGACGTCCAGAACAGTTTTGTAAAAGTAAGTAGATTCTGCACCTTGTATACTTATTAAATCTTTTTCTATGGACTTTAATGGTGAATGCATAGTGCCTTCCTGTAACACTGTGATGCCGGGCCTGCAAAATCTGCAGAACTTCAGCAGTTGTTCCTATAAAGAAGATTCATATTGCCACAACCATTCCCATAGCAGGCCTGAGAGTTACAGAATCAACCTCTTCATCCCCTCCTGTCTGTTTTGTGGGACAGCCCCATCAATGTTCACGAAAAAATTTAAATCCCTTAAAGGGGAGGATTCAATTAAAAAGGGGGAGTATTCAATTGAAAAAAAACCAACCAAACAAACAAACAAACAAACAAAAAAAACACCTTAAAAAAAAAATAAATCAGTCTTTAAACAGAAAACATAGATGCAATATGCTATACAAAAAGATGGGGAAGAAAAAATGTCTTCTTTTCCTCTGAGCCTCGGGGCAGATGGCAGGGTCCTTCCCTTTCTCTGTGGGGGCTTGTGTTGCACACATTGCCTCTGTTGACATCAAAGACATTTGGTTTCTATTACCCTATCTCAATGAGAAATTCACTGATAAAGGCGTCTCCATCCTAATGATTAAACTCTATTTGGACTTCAATACCTGGGCAGAGCCCCTGAGCCAGCAGGCCAGGATTAGAGGGTCCGAGACTTCAGCGCGCATTTGCTAATCTGGGTGCAGACTGTGGGGCCTGCCCGTGAAATGTTATGTCACGTGGTCTTCGCAGCCCTTTACCTTCATTCCAGGGCAACCATTTTCTTCTGGTGGAGCTACTGGGAAATGAAATGGGTGAATTCATCCTAAACAGCTACACAACAAGAAGAGCTGAGTAAATAAGAAAAAATGTAGAGCAATCATTTAGAAATAGCTCAAACTCAAACAGTACCTAATTGATCTCTAAAACTATGGTTTACTTCTAATTAGTATATGAAGCTCAGGGAGGCACAACCAGAGAAATAATTAAATTTAAGGTTAGACAGGAGAGGCTGGTGGTTTTTTCAGTCTTAGGATCCATTTTCATTCTCTAAATAGCATCAAGGATTTCATGCTGGTTGCAGTGATCAAAGATTGATAACCGTCTCCGCAGGAGATTCCTTTCATTATGGAAACCATAGAGGAGCAAATAGTTTAGAGGGGAAGGTATTTTGAAATTAGATTCTGGAGCATCCAGAGAAAAAGGATTTGTGATTGCAGCTCTAGTTTCACACCATAAAAGGAGCATGTTTGCCTGACAGCTTCCTTAACTTTTTCCCTCTGCTCTTACATCTGTCTGATAAAATTGATAAAAGCTATTGCCACTTCCCATAAGCCTTGTCACATCTACATCTCTACTACAGCATTACTAATGTTAAATGTATTAGGACAGGAGACCTTTGAATTGTTTGGTGAAAGAGAAAACTGCTTTTAGAAACATCCAGAGAAAACGCTATGTGTTTCTCTTCATACTGAGTAGCATTTTTCTCCCTGATATTCTAGCAAAATGAAACCGGTACTGGAATTACTGACAGACAGATTCTGTATCCAAGGAAGGCAAATGCAGTTTCTATAATCCATGACTATACCCTGAAAAAAAAGCCAAGATTCTGCCTGTTTTGCTTATGCTGAGTGTTAGAATACATCCTGTTGATGTCAGTGTCTCAGGCAGATCTTTATGTGAGCAAAACTGACAAAGGTCGCCAACATACACAGGCCACTCTTTCACTCTTTTTGGTGGTGAATAATCTTTCAGGATGTTCTATAAAACGTTTGGGTTTTGGTCCATGGTTTCAGCGAGGGATGCTGCAGATGCATATGCCAATCTTTAAAAGGAACAAACAACTTCTGTCCCTGTGCTTACTGAAGTCCTTACACAGCCATTCTGTCCCAATACTGCGGTGGGAGAAGCCAGCTTGGGTCCACATCCACACATGTGAGGATATTCACTTGGCTACTTCTTTCTTTGCAGATTAGTGGTGTTTGATTTGCTTGGTTAAAACACTGTTTGAGTAGATAAAACTAACATAGAAAAATGAAGGGAATTAGTGCTTCAAATTCTGCCTACTTCCAAGTTGTTGTTTTTCTCCTTTCCAAGAGAAAAGGACCATTTGTCGTAGAGGCCCTTCACAACCAGCCCTGCTGTCATGCCCATGTTTACTAAGGTCTAACATTTCTGGACAAAAAGAGAGAAGTTTAGTCTTCTTTGAAACTTCCAGCTGATCACAAAGGATGTATGAACCAGCTGATGATGTCACATCACCATATTAGAGAATATTTTATTAACCCTAAGGGACCCTTCAGGCATCCACTGGTATGAATTGGGTACATTAAGGCAAGCCAGTGTCTGGGACACAGTGATGCTCTCTGCTTGCTTGGCTCAGCTCTTCAGCCTTTCCTGACATTTTCTCATGGGAAGTCATGCCTACCCCACTGCTAAGATCTGAGGTTACAGCAAAAAGAGAATTTTCCCTGTTCATAAATAATTTGTCTCAAATTACTCTTATGATACCAAACACTAGTTATGGAACACAATTCAAAAGCTGGTAAGACATGCAACAAGTTCATAGCATTAATCACATCAAATCCAGGTGTTCAAAACCACTAAGCCAGCCATAAAACATAAAAGGCCATAAAACCCATTAAGAAACCCAAGGAAATATAGTTAACGTTCTGTTTTAAAGACCTGCAATGGCAATACTGAGTAGGTAAAGTAATTATAGTTACAGTGAGCTGTTCATTAAGAGAATCACACTCCTGTCATTGAGTCTCCAAATATTCACTCATTTTTGTAAGGCCAAAGTTTCACATCTGTTCTGAAAATTCAGCAGCCTTGTATGTGGAGTATTACAAGAGTGCTTGAGAGCCATATGGGGAGTCATGTTTAAAGTCCATAAGGTGACATGAGACCTGGAGTTTATATGTATGCCTGGTGACTTAGTCCTCCCACTATGCCAGCAGGCAGGACTTGATCTCAGTGTTCACAATATTCTCACTGCTGTGGTTTTACTTCTCTGATGAGTCTGATAGTTTATTTACAATATTGGTAATGCCTTAAAAAAAAAATCTTCCTGCATTCTTTTCTTTCTTCAAAGGAAATCTGTGCTCTCTTGCAGTAATTTTCTTTCCTATCTGATCATTACCTTTTGCACAAATGTATAATGTATGAAAATCTTCATTAATGATGTTGTCATGACACTTAGTCCAAATGGAGACTCACAGCAACTTACAGTAGCTTTGCCAATGGCACAGAAATAGGCATTCATTCCATTTTTTATGGAGCACTGCCAACAAATCTTTTCAACTTGACCCTAATTTAATGTAAACCACCGTATCCAGGTCAGGGCCGATGGCAGGGGGCAACTGGGTACCATCCCAGCCCGGGGTGTGGGGCACCTCCCTGGGGATGTGGACAGGCCAGACTGGGACATCAGCCTGTGAGTGGAGGTGGTTTGGTGGGACCCATGGCCTGGGACATGGCTGTGGGGTGGTGAGGAGCTGCAGCTCCGGCAGGGCCAAGGCAAGAGCCTTGGAAGCATCTCCCCCCATGAGGGTTTGGCCCCACAGGGGTGCCTCCCCCCAAGGTCACTATGGGAAAGGGGCCACCCTTGGCTGCACTAGCTCTGAGCTGGCCCCCAGTCCCAGCTGGCCAAGCTTTGTGACCTCCTGTGGATGCTCTCATAACCCTTACACCAGAGCTCGCCATCAGGCTTTCCCAAACAACTACTTCACAAAGGCTGCATTGTTACTCTTTTATGGCTGGAAAACAGAAACGAGATGACAGCCATATGCATCCATCAGCTTGGCTGAGCACAATTTTCCAGGCACTGTTGGCTCTGTGCTTGTCAGTGCTAGTAAATGAACCATGCCTGTAGCACTTTGCTGGATCTATTGCTTTAGAGAAAACTTGAGTGAATGTTTTTCTGATTACATTTCTCGGCTGTGTTTTTTCTCCTTACAGTAGTGCACTATCATTTTTAGGAAAAAGAAAAGTAAAACTGGACTCAAACCCAAAAATGTAAGGAGTTGCATAAGGACAGCAAAATGTCTGGGCACATGCCAAAGTGGTACTGCTTGGCAGCAGGAACTGCTCATGTATAAATGGGACTTTAAAAATGTCTAAAACAAGCTAAAAAGCCATGGCTCAGGCCCCCATGGACTAAATGCCCATGGTTTTCCAAGCAGTACAACTTTACTGTTATCAGCTGTGATATAATCATGTTATAGTAATAATGAATTTCCCATTAGTATCAGACTGAATTGGATTAGGTGGCAGTCTTGTGTTGGTATTTTGAGTGTCACTCTGACCGGAGCCTCATGGCTGCTGGCACCACGCAAACACAGCAGGAGACTTTACCTGCTCCCTAGGAGCACATGCTCCCAGGATACTGCGTGGCAAAACTGAGAGCATTCTCAAACAGGACCTGAGCAATTTCTTCCCTTGCATTTCATTTGTTTCACCGGCAGTCTCTTTTGCTTCTCAAAGATAACAGCATATTCCAAATGCTTCAATGGAAGATGTAAGAGCTGCACGCCTGGAAAATCTAACTTTGCTGGAAAATGCACCTCGTTGCTTACTGATGAAGAAGACCACGAACTAGAAAAATCCTGCTTGGAAGAGTAACAAGGTTAAGCACAAAGGAGCTCCCATTACAGAGCAAAACAGCAGCACACAAAAATGATGAATCATTAAAACACTTTCCTCATCCTCACTCACCTCCTTGTGGGATGCCGTTCCTGGTAGCTAAAAAGCATACATCAGTCCCATGCCTCAGAGCTGCAGGTGGTTGCTAAGTGAAAATGCAGTTTTCAGATGTTACTATTCCACAGGCTGCAAACGATCTGTGCACAAGAGCAGCTCATTAAGTGGTAGTCTACAAAATTTCAAGGAGTGTCTGTATGATGGAAGTCCTCTTCCCTTGATCTTTCTCCAACTCAGGTTTCTGAATTCTTATGAAGACTCAGGAGGAGATTTTAAGTGTGGCTGTGCATGAAATGGCTTCTGGTATTGTTTGACTTATACAACCGGTTGTCCCCAGTGTACGACAGAGCTGGAGAATTAATCAGCAGAGACAGCAGGTGTTTTGAGCCCCTATTCTTTTCTGTGGTACCTGCAGGGACCATCAAAATACATAGCTATTTTATACCAAGATCCAGTGAATGAGAGCATCTAACAGATGCTCATTCTCTGACAACCTTAGCTGAAACAGACCAGAAGCATCTGGTATTTGTTTTTGAACAGCAGATCAGAAAGCAGGAAATTCAAAGAATCCCACCCAGCTCATATGCACAGTAATTCCAAGTCAAGAACAAAGTGCATCTTCTGAGCACATTTTGCAGGACCCATCAGCATGCACCTCAGTAACATCCTATTTAAAAATAAAGAAAATAATCAAGAAAAGAAGTTGTGAACCACATCTGGCCCACAATAACACATATAAAAATTCAACATTTGGTGAGTCTTCAATGCAACAAAGACTAATACTTAAGGGGACAATCTTGCTCTGAAACAGTCAGGGAACATGTAAGCCCCATATATCCTTTTGGAACACTGTTAACTCAAACTTCCCTGTCCAGCTCAAAGATGTATATGTTTGATGACCAATCTGACTTTGGCTTTCAAAATCAGGCTGAGAAATGCAACTGCATTTAAAGACCAAAATCCTGTCCTTCAGAACAAAGCAGAGATACCTGGTGAAATCCAAGAAGCTGTTAAGAAATAATTTTGTGGCAGCAGTAAAGTCGGAGCAGCTCTGTGGCAACTCCAAGTTTGGAAAATGAGAGAAAGATTAGCATCTGTGGTCTGACTAACTTCCAAAAGCAACTACATCAGCAGCTAATATTACATGAGATGTACCTACAATACTAGTAGATACCCTTTCATATATACCCCTTCATACCCTACTTCATATAGTACCCTTTACCGAAAATAGTATTTTCAGTACTGACTATACATTTGGGAATACACATGGGGGAAATAAGACCATTATTGTGTAAAAAACAAACTCCCAACCTTTATTTGTCACAACACATTTCACGTACATGCAGAATGTATTTACATTTCTCTTTTAAGGCAAACAGAAATTGGGTTCTTATACCTGAGTTGCTTAGCACCAGCAGGAATAGCAAATAAAAACACAGGAACTATTGTCTCTTCTTTTGGAGTAGCAGCTGCTTCCACTGCAAAGTATTTCTGCTTTCACCTCACAGTTCTTTAAGTGATCTCTACTGTCATTTGGAGCCATTTCTGCAGAATTCAATCTCTTCAGAGAAACTTCTTGACCAACTTGATGTTGCCTTTGCAGTCTGCTGACGGCACAGCAGTACTTCTGTCTTTGCTGACATGTGCATCAAGGTCTTCAGTTACTTCAAGAGCTCTGTATTGCTCCACTACCAAGAAAAACTACCATCATCTTCTTATGTCTTTCTCATGTGTGCTGGCTGCTTCTACAATGCTAAATTAAAATTAAGAGAGGGCAAAGTTCACCTCAGCCAATGGAGGATTTTAGGGCCTGACTTTGTGGAAATACCCACCGAAGTGTTGGCCTTTAGAAGAAATTGCAAAGCAGTTTTTCAGTTTAAAAAGCGCTCCTTAGCAGTCTGACTAACATTTGAGCCATCTGCATCATCTCCAGACTTTAGGCATTTTCTACAATTTAGGATGTTGAAATCCATTTAAAATATAGAGGCAGCATTTTCAAGTAAGTGTTTGACATTTTTCATTTCCCATTGACTGGGTCTATCAACACCACTAATTCCAATAGGCACTTTTCTCCCATGACTTTTAAGAGGACCACAGAGCATAAGCCTAAGAGAAAATATCTATTCTGTAAAAAATAAAGTTTCTATTTAACATAGAAGTGTAGACCAAGCAGAAAGTCCATAATGCAAAATGGCTCTTAAGTGTGCCTTCCTCTGTGAGGAACCTGTAGTTTGGAAAAACATTTTGATTCAATTCAGGTTCTCTGCCTTTTTTTCACACGTTCCTGAAACTGTGGTTTTTAATGACTCGTCAAATACACAAATTTAGGGTTTCTGTTACTATTTAGTCTCTCTAGGTGCCCACCTCAGCTAATCAATGCTCATCACAAACAATTTTTAAACAAATGCTAATATTTACAGGTGTTTAATTCAAACATTCATTGAAAGAAACAGAGTAACTGTGCCTTTATTAAACTTACGGTTTATATTGGATATTAAAGCAAAAAAACCGCAAGTAATTTCTTTTTTTCAGTTGCTATCTGCTAAGATCAAATGTCTTCTTTCACATTCATTTCACTCAGTAGTAACACACCACAGTGTATTACATTGGGAATAACCCACATCCAAACAGTCAATTGTAAAGACACTACCTTTAAGAAAGACAAGCAATTTCACACAGAAATTCTTCACAAAGGTTTGCCAATTCTTTTTTCTACCTCTCAGATACCATTACAAACAAAGCACCTAGGAAAATACAGTAACAGGACAGTAAGAGGAACTCATGAAGCATCTAACCAACCTATCCCATCAGGAAGCTGACTCCTGCTAAGGTACCTTTCAATAGAAGGTCTGAAGGTTTTTCTGAGTAAGATCAGTTCAAAAGGGTAAAAAATAGGAATAATTATTATTCTTTACCTGGTAACAGCTTTGTACACTGTGAAAAGAACAGCTTGCTACAGGTATTCCTGACAAAGAGCTGCAGTGTGTCATTTTGGTCCTCATTTCATTTTCTATACAGTGACCCACATGCAGCTTTATTTTTAAAATCAGCACTGCTGATTCTATAACCAGTACATTGTCTGAGATCATTTCAATACTAAGCTGTTATAGAGCCTACAAAATTTTAGAAAATCTGAAGAATTCCTCCCTGGAAATCCTTGATCCCTAGTCTGCTATACAAAGAAAATGAACTGTATTTAGAGAAAAATATTATACAGTGATTACATATCCAGTGACTGTTCACCTAGCGAGTTTATGAAATCTTGTCCTGCTACGCTGGTTACTTTGAAGAAAATCTAGGACAGCGACACTTCTGAGGTTCTCTTCCACTCACACAGGATAGGGGAGGCAGGCATTCATTTGGGCTGTGTCTCTGCTACCCACGGCAGTACCTGAGGTAACAGAAGATCATTAGCCTTCCCAGGCATCTCAGCAAAGTGAAATATTCCAGTGGAAGCCATATGAATACTTCTTGCATTCAAGACGGTTCAGTGGCCTTGGAGAGCAGTCCCAGCACATCTCTGACATACTGTGTTTCCAGCTTGCTTGGGGTGGTAATTGTACTCGTCTGATCTCCGAGTTGAAGAATTAGTCCTGCTCTTTTGATGACAGCACCAGGTTATTGCAGTCTGAGTCCTTTTGTGCAGAAGGAAGAAGCTGTAGGCAGAAATAAGTTTCTGGATATTTCTGAAATTCTACTCCCAAAGGCACCAACTTCCACATGCAGAGTGAAGGACAATGCTCTTCCTTACAGTGCAGATGAAACAGGTTACATAGAGTTTATTTATAAAGTTTTATACACCTGAAATGTCACCAACATTTACAACTTTTCTGCCTTCCTCAGAGTTCTGAAAATACTGAGCCATACAATTACACTGCTGTCTCCTTTGAGTCCAGTGTCTGTGGTGGCTTGAAGTTCAATATCTCTTTATAGGTAATGCCTGTGAAACAACAGAACAGACACAGCATTGGTATGGTCTAACCAGAAAAGGAGCTGCACAAACATGAATGAGCAAGGTACACCTTCAGCATGGCTGGGCTCTGATCTAACTCAGGAAGAGAGAGACCTCTTCAGGCAAAAAGAGAGGAAGAGTACAAATAAAATAAGGGAATCAAGGATCATTTTTTCACCATTTCAGATTTGAAAAAGTAGCCCAATACTGAAATGGTACAGGTGCTTTCAAAGGGATGTGAGCACTGACTTTTGCGTATAGTGGGTAATACTCTCAGCAAGAGCTACTGAGCACATTATATTTAAAAGTCAGGTCCTCACTTAAAAGCCAAAATACAAACCTCTGACCTCAGATGAAAGTAAGATTAGACTTAAATCTCTGCTGACACAGATAGGTTTTTTCTCTCTCAGAGAATCTAACTTTAAGGCCAGCAACCACTGAGGTCCTATAGAGGCAGCAGTCAATCTGTTCACCTGCCCTATCCACTGGAAGGAACGTCAAAGAAATGGTTTCTTTTCTATGCTGCAGAAGATGGGAGGACAGAAACGTGAAGGAAATGGAGGACAGCCTCTGTTAGGAAGCAGAGAAGAAATCTTTGGAGATCCTTACACAAAGACTTGATAAGAGGAACACTGGCTTATCAGTAGCCTTTCTTTTTCTTAATGCTGTCTATTTACTCTGTTCAGTCAAAAGCAGAGAAGTTAATTTGTAAAGGGGAACATTTTTATTCCTGCATGGCCTTTCGATCTGGTTAGCTTTGAAAACATCACAAAATTAAACTCACACTTCCACTCATCTAGTGGAAGATCCATGTTATCAAAGGTGTCGTCATATTTCTCAGCTTCAGTTTCTTCCTCAGGATCATGAATTGGTTCGAAGTAAGGATGCATCAAAGCCTCAGCTGCCGTGACTCGTTTCTCTGCATCCAGCACCAGCATCTTCTCCAAAAGGTTTACAGCTGTTGCACAGAAAACCAACAGTGTATTCAAATCATGCACCCGATTCCACTTGTACACAGTAATACTGCCCTGGAGGTACTTCAAATAAATATATGGAGTTATAAAGCAGAATCACTGGGTGTCCATTTACAGCCAGTGCAGTCCCTTTATATGACAGTGTTGTGAGCAAGCTGGAATGTGTACAAAGCCTGATGCAATGCAGAGGTGTTCTGTTGCTTCTGTATGCAACACAGAAAACATCTCAGCTAACGACTCCTCAGCTTCTGGCTCCAGGACCACTGTGCTTGGGGCTTTCCCAGGTGTCTTTAACCACTGCCACTCTTTGTGGTTCTAAGGTATATCAGCCCCTGGCAGCAGCTGAACCAACAGGTGAACAGCTAACAAGAACTGCGCTCTGTGTCACCAAATCCAAACCCAAGTACACTTTGAAGTTCACGAAGACAAGTCAGTTGTCCATGCTCAGAATCTGAGCTCACTTTATCTGCCATGTGGTTTAAACTCAGCCAAAACAATCCATTAAAATTTCGTGTGTTGCCCTCCACTGGATTATGGATCAGGTCCATTGTCAGACTGTCAAAATGGACTAGTGTAAACAGATATGATGAACGATTTGTTTATTTTCTGTTTTTCTATACTGAAAGGATGTTCTTGGGTTTGGAGCAGCTGAAAGGAAGTAGAGGCAGAAGTGTGGGACAGGATGGTTCAACTCCTGCTTGCCATGTTGTATATTCTCCTTAAACTCCTATCGCAGACCAGAAGCAGCCAGATGGCCACAGAAATGATAAAAAGAGACATCCTAAAAACTAAATGGAAATGTGTAGCTTGCTATAGCTGAGAAGGTCACTGAAATAACCATGCAGTAAATTGTTTATTAATCAGATTTATTTCTACTGTATCTGAACCAAAAATTTTAATTTCTTAAATTGAGAAAATTCAATTATCCAATTAATATTCTAATAAAACTGGCTTTGGGAGTGTTTAGGTCAATGGGGAATTGATAATGCTTTGGGAGAGTCATTTCAGAGCTCTGGCTGCCTCAGGTCACGTCACAGTTACGCACACTTGGTATGCTCTTCTGGCTGTTCATATCTATCAAATCCAAGCCCGTGCTTCTCAGGAATGCACAGATGTTTCTCAGGATGTATTAATTCCATTACTAAATGTCAGCTTTCCATTTTCTTGTATTTCAACTGCAGATCAGATTGAACTTTCAGAATTATAGTTCAAATACAGTACAGAGAAAATTTTATTACATATACTTAATCTGCAAGGGCTCTCGAGAAAACTGCTCAAGTAAAACCAATAAGCAGGTGCTAGATCGAAACCCAAACCACAAAATACTTCTTTTTTTTGATGCTTCTAAGAAGCAACTGATTCCTGGCAGGAAATCAACTGCAAATTAAACTTGGCAAAGTGCAGTCGCTATGATCAAAACTATGAATTATGGAAAGCAAGAGACAGAATAGCACAAGAACCATCACATCACCTGTCACAGGACTGATACTGCAGCTGCCTCCAATGCAAACACAAGAATAAACTGTGAACATCCACACAAATGGTCTTACCCAAAGGATTTGCATACTTCAAGATGGACGCAAAATCTTTCTTCTGGACTTTTGGGAGGCTTTTGATATAGTTTTTTGCCTTAAAAGAAACATGGATATTAAATTAGATCTTTCCTACCTTTGTAATGTGACAACATTAACTATATGCCTAATAGGTAACTCAACAATATTTTGACAGCACATTGTACAAATGCATTTTTTCTGATGATATTCACCTTCTTTCTGAATGGAATTTTTTAAAAAAATCAAGCTTAAAAACCATGATTTAGAAATTAGAATGCAAAGCTTTAATTATTAGTGCTCCATTTGTAATATAATTATTCAAATAAATATGTATGAATTATTTGAAAGACTGTCATAGCGAGTTTACAGCAGTCTCTAGAAGCGAACTTTATACAGTAATTCCTTAATATTTAAATTGTACAGTTAGTCTAATGAATAAATTTAGCCTCTTTATAGTAAGGGCTTCAGGATTCTCGAAGGACACCAACATAAGAACAGGAAAGAGACATTTGCAAACAACTGGGTTTTCTGAATATCTTCATACTTTCAGTACCTTTACAATAAAAGTTGCAATGTATCAGCTCAGCTGTTTATATGGTAAACGCTGGAATCTTGAAATATTTACATAATGTTCTGATAATCTTCTGTCGTTTTGCCCCTCATCTCCAGTAGCTATTGTGGGTGCACAAAGCATTTCAGGGCAGAGAAGGACCATCAGAGACCTTCTGTACCATCAATACATATTATCTCAGCCTGTCTAAGAACTGAGCATGGCTTAAAGTAAAATTAACACATGTAAAAACCAACTGACAAAGCAGAATACTCACATCTTGACTGTGCAATTTTTGAACAAAATCTTGAGTTGGTGTACCTGTTATTTTCATTATTTCTGTGAGCTGGTCCAGATCTGAACACCAGAAATAAGGAACAAATTCTTTCACCATTAGAAAACTAAGAATCCTGCAAAAATAATGCAGTTCTTTGCTGCTGGAGAATAACGTAAAAATATTAATTCAATGACTGAACAGAAGATTTATAAAATATGAAAGTTTTCCATTTCTCTTAGAAAAGGCAAAGAAAATATCCTATAATTTGGGAACATATAATTGAATCATCTGCAAAATTTTCTATAGTATCAGGATTCTTCTGTATTTTTGGACAAAAATCAGTCCAAAAGTATTAGAGTATCTGAACAATCCACATGTATTGC
>VYZQ01050467.1:0-12402 GCA_013400655.1 Mystacornis crossleyi
ACCTTCTCAACCCCCAACATTTGGCTACAATTCAGAGTTTGAATAGAGAATGTTAAAGTCTAAGGTCTGAGGCTGTCGAAGGGATGCATAGTCTGGACTAGCTGTAAAATATTTTTCTTATCTGAATAAGATTGGATGAGATAAAAGCGTTCCATCAGAGACATTACTGCTCTTGCCTGGATAAAGAAAATCACTAGCTGTAGTTCTGGATCTCTGTTTTCTGTGGCAAGGATGTCCATAGGTCCCCTGTGGACAGGAGGCATTGGACTTTGAAGTAGTTCTGAGGAATCAGGCAGCCTTGTGTCTCTTGCAGTTTCTCTACAGACCAAGGAATAGTATAAAAAGAAAACCACCAAGGAAGAACCACCCAGTTTACACATATTCTATGAGCAGCAAAAAAGTCAACCAGATTTTTGCTGTCAACCAAAAATTTTTTGCCAAAGGTTAAAAATCTCACATTAAAAAAAAAAAAAGAAAAGTATTTCTTGCTAGTTTATTTTTTTCTGTTTGCATTTATTTGTTCAAAACTCTAATGTGGTTTATTCATATGGCAGACGAAGTGACTCTTATCTTCACTCCTGAGTAAGTTGTCTGTGTTTTCTTTTATCTAACAATTAATCTTCAATGCTATTTAATGAGAAGAAAAATGACAAAAAATACTTAGCATTAAATTCATTATCTTAAGTTACAAGGAAGAGAGAATTTTAAAATTGAAACAGTGTTCTTCAAGCAGGAAAGCAAAAGAAGGTGGAGCTGTATATGAAAACCTCACATTATACCAGTGTAGAAGTTATGATTACAGAACTTAAAAGATATTTTCAGTAGAAATTAATCTTACTCCTGCACTTAACTGCTGAAGAAAAAATAATAGTGTGAGAAGTGAGGATGTGAATTTATAGAAGATAAAATAAAAAGAAGACATTCTAGAACTGCATTTCATTAAAACCAGTTAACAGTGCTTTCCAGATTTAGTTTGTGAAAACTTAGGCAACTGTATTCACACTTCTGATAAGAAATTATGTGTTGGAGAAGAAATATGCATGCAAAGTGCAACCATTCACTTGGTTTCTCTTCTACTGGCATAATAAACGGAGTGTAAGGTTGCTCCATCAGTTGTTCTTCATCAAGACCCTTGCTTGAGAAACTGCCATGATCTCAGGATAAACTCAAAAACATCATGATCTCAAAAATATTTTAAGCAATTCTGGAGTAAAAATAATATTCTAGCCCTCCACAAAGTATATTTGGAGATCTTTTCTCTTAGAGAGCATACGTTGTCCCTTTTGCAAAGTCTAATGCTGCTTGCCTTCAGGAGTAATTTTTACTTTCTTGGAACTCAAGGACTGCGATCAGTGTCTTGACACTTGGGAGAGCTGCACGAAGGTCCATGAAGGCATCCATGGAGGCTTCATGAACATGTACCTCAAGAAGTCAATGCTATCTATCCAAAATGCCTTAGACAAAAAAAAAGTTAAAAAGCACAAAGACGACTGGGAAAAAGTTCCCCAAACTATAAATTAGTAAGACACATTTTGGGGAAGAGAAGGAAGCAAAGTGACTCTGTGTTATGGCTGTGTGATTAATCAGGAAACGGATCAACCGATCTTGTCAGAAAAATCTGTGAACTCATCACAGAACTGGCAGTCAAAGAGCAACTTTAAAATACACTTTTACTAATTCAAGCCGGATATATTTAGACAGGTAAGATTTTGCCAGCCAAGGTACCGATACTGAAGAACTACAAATGCTTTCTTGCAAGCAAGGTAATATAGGGAAATAGTTTCAGTTAGTGGGTTCTAGAGGCAGACCCTAGGTCTTACAGGGGAAGTCATGGGATTGAATCCTGATCCCTCTGGACTGCATGGGAAATGACTGTCTTCCAGAGAAATGAGAGATGGCTGAACTTCCTGTAGAGCAGGGATAGACAAGATGACCTCTTGGGTCTCTGCATTGTATATTTGCAATTTTATATATCTCAGGTTGGTTTGGTTGGATTTTTTTTCCTTTTAACAAGAATTCCACTGGATTTTATGTGAACCTGAGCAGAGTTTGGATATGATGTGATACTTTGGGAGGACAATAATAGGGTGGATATTCAGATATCAGGATGTTATGAGTCTCAGCAGGGCTTTTTCAAGGTTTCAGACCACTGTTACAATACCTGGCTTTTTTTTTTTTCCGAAGTCTTGATGATCCTTTTGTGGCCATGAGGTATACATTGTCAGAGATGAAAAAGACGGTTTACCCTCCAAAATTAAGATTTGTTTTCATAACTGATATGGAAAAGTGGAAGTTATCCTCATATGCATAACTTTTGGAAATGCCTGGAAATGCATTTTGGAAATGAACTTTACACAGTAATAGTAGCATGTCAATAGAACATGATTTTCTAACCTAGCAGATGTCCAGTATGATAATGAATTTTATTCAAACTGCCTCTAACTTCCCTCAAAATCCCCATTTATGCTGTGAGCAACCCCCTTACTAGATTTTTCCAGCTCCAGACGTGAGTCAGGCTACCTTTGCTGCATCTGGTTACAGGCACAAGTAATTTATACAAACAAGGGCTAAAGAGAAAGGATGTTAAGATTTGCTAATGTAAAGTCTCAAGATGCCAATCTCAGGCTCACTACCACAGCATTAGCTGATCTCTTTTGTAGGTGAACAAGGCATAATTTTCCTTTCATAAGATTCACATATTAGTTGGAGCAAGTGGGTGCAAATGCATTGAGACACTAAAGGAACTAAAAATCCTTTTAACGTCATTGTTGTTATTTTAAAAACTTGTTTTTAAATGGGGATTTTTATGGAACTCTTCTTAGAAGAGGAACAACCCCCAAAACCCTAGTCTGTATCTAGACATATATAAAATATACGAAGAAAAATACTGATGCAGAAAGGCTCTATATAATGTCAACTGTTACGCAAGATTATTTACAAGCACTGCTCTACTCAGGATGATTAATAATATTATTTCCACATCTGGGTGGTGTTAATGCAAGAGTTAATTATTTGTTATAACTTTGATTAAACTGTTTATGAAGTAGGACTTTAATATCTGCTCTATGACTTACAGTGTCTAGGTAAATGACACTTCTATTGGTTTTAAAGATGCTTTTGACCCACAGATGTGAAATCAATTAGTGGTTTGTTCTCTCACTTTTACTCTAATGAGCCTAGTCAGTTCTGAGCCGGATAAAAAGGGTTCTTGAATCTCAGAAGGCTCCCTGACTTTAAAGAGCTTCTCGTACTGACCACGTTTGTGAAGGTCAGGAGATGCTTTTTCACTAAGGCATCATCTCATGGAGGCATATTACTGAGGCAAGAAAGCCAAGAAAGAAAAATCTGCACAAATATTGGGTTTTTTTTCCTTATTGACTACTTTCAGTTGCACGTTTAGCAGAACTGCCTTGTCGGGTGAATGATTCAGACAAAGACACTGTTCTGAAAACCCTACACAGTATAGGAGACAAGTGTTTTGTTAGGGGTCTTTGGACTTTATTACTAGAAGACAGAACTTCTGAAAGTCCTGTTAACTGAGTAGGGTATTTAGCAATTTACCTATAGCTCGTGATGTTGCAGAAAACATCAGTGTAATGACAGCTGCACTTAACTGCACACACTGCTCAGCAAATATCCTTTGTTGTTAAGAGTACCTTTAAAAAGACTTTTTTTTCAGGTACTATTTAACTCATTAATTCAACCATATATTCACAAATAAAAATGGTAAAAATTTCAGTAGCTTCCTGCCTGAGGACGCCAGGAGTAAG
Organism: Mystacornis crossleyi; assembly: GCA_013400655.1. Taxonomy (NCBI): domain Eukaryota; kingdom Metazoa; phylum Chordata; class Aves; order Passeriformes; family Timaliidae; genus Mystacornis; species Mystacornis crossleyi. The sequence goes on from VYZQ01050467.1 coordinate 3,771, forward strand.
GACATCCTACCAGGAGCAATGGTATGTTGTTTGCAATTTCCGTTGTTAGGTTTGGAGTTACGTGGACACCCAGTACCCCTGATGGCTGGAAACAAGAGTCATCTCAGCTGGGGGACTGAGTCATGTAGCCCTCAGGCAGTCACAAGGCCTAGGGTAGCAGAAGAAAGAGGACATTAATTCAAGATTAAATCTGTAATACCATGACCAAATTATCAGGGAGTGCACTTGCCTTTTACCTAACAATTAGAGGTAATAACAGAGCATTTAAAAACATATAGATATTTTTATAATCTTCCAACAGAATTATTTCACTCCTTAGGGATTAACAAATTTTTCCTTGGCCCTCAAAATTCAGTAGGCGAAGACTATTTCCGACATGAAAGAGTCCTGAGTCTGTCCTGTATCAAAGCTGCTGCTGCTTTAAAAACTAGCCAGACTATGCCAACTGTTAGATATTCTGAGCAGCAAAGCAACTGCAGTCTTGAGGGTGTGTGATCCAGGTTTGCATCTCTGAGTCTGCAGAGAATTTTCACTGTGAAGTGTGTCAATCATGATTTCTTCTGCTCCCTTCATGCCCACTGCATTAGTTTGTGGGATGGAAAATATCTGGCATCAGCCAAACTCTCTCCTGATGCCAAAATCCCAGAATCCAGACTCTTAGCAGATTCTGAAAGAGAAAGGAGGAATTGCATGGAGCAAACGTCCATAAAGGTGATGCACTTTAAAGGACTGCAGCTGGGAGAAGTCACTCTCTCTTTCAGTTTCCTGTGGCTGTTTATGTGCATATTAAAACTTCACAGAGTTGTTCACAGTTACTGAGTTACGAGTTTCATAATCCTGGAGGCAAATAAGGAGTGCAGAAGACTTTATCCCTAGATGAAGTAAGTCCTTTTGGAGGGCTCAGTAGTGGCAGGGTAGTCAGAAGCAGTCTGGATGCAGTTACAGAAAGTTACAGACAAGACGTGGGCCATGTGAGAACGGCAGAATATCCTCAGAACACTGGGGCCACAGATACAGCTTGAGCACTGGTGGCGTGGGCTGTGACGACAGAGTGCACTTCCATCCACCTTAGCAGTGTCATAACAGGCCTTGATGCAATCTGCTCCATAGTTATACAGTCCACCTGGGAAAAAATAGTGTTGCAGAGGGAAAAAAGAGATGGCCTTCTTGATATTTTCAGAACACACCTCAGTCTCGGTGTTGTAAGGTTTAGGAAGGAGCACAGGTCATTTCTCTAATTAAATTTTAACACCTGGGAAAAAATTTGTCTCAGAGATACCCAACCAGAAAAAGAATACTACATTTGAAGAAGCAGCCACACTGGTCTTGATCGCTTTTAACCTCATGGAAAGTGTTATCATTGGGAAAAACACCTTTCTGAATACATGTAATGATGAATAAATTTCCAGAGGCTCCATAGGTGAATACAGGAAGGCTGCAAATACTGACATTGGGCCTTTACTAAGTGACAGTCTTTGGGAGATGGGAGCAAGCTGGCTTATCCCTTTGTTTGTAATTTGATATGGAAACATGGAAATATATATTTGTGGAAATACTGAAATATAGAAATGTCGTGCAGTGGCTTAAATTAATTACCAGATTAGCTACCAGATGATACAGTTCTTGACTGACCCAAAAATATTATGGCCTCCTTCAGTTCTAACGGAGAGCTCAGAATGATCAAAAATCAGCAGGTAGAAAGGAGGAAGAACACATTACCCTGATAATCTGATGTATTTTGTCAAATAGATTTCATGACCCATTTTTATAGTTAGCAAGAACAAGGAGAACTTAGCTTCACAAGGAAAGAATAAGCATTCTACAAATGCAGATGAATCATTATGTCAGGCATCCCTGGGCTGGAATAGAAGACCACCACAGAGTTCTGTGCTGAGCTGCGGAGAAAAAGGCAAACTCTTGGGATTTCTGACTGAAAAAGACAGGGAAATTTGTACAAATGCCACTTTCTTCCTTCTGTTCCATTCAGATGAATGCTAAATTATCAAGTACAATTTTAATCACAACATGCAAAAACACACTGGATTGATCAAGACTCTATAATTTTCTCATAGACAAAGCCAGCAATCAGTGATGACAGTATCTTTGGCCAGTACTTTTTAGATCCTATCAATATAACTGTAGCAAGGGGCAAAAGAAACAACTACATCAAAGTGATTTGTCCAGATCAAGGCCAGCATCCTTAAGTGGAAACACCATCTTATCTCCTGCTAGTCAGTGACTTGAATAGACTGTTCTGTGGCTCAGAATCCATATCCAGAAATATCTTCCAAGAAAGCACTTCAAGAACTCTTTAAAAAAACCCTCTAGTTATCCAGACAGAAAGAGGAAATTAGTTCAATCCTCAAACAAAGCAAAGCAGTACTTATTACAAGATACCCTCAAAAGAAAGTATGAGAAGGATTTTTGTGATTCAGATTATTTGATTTGAGGTGGCCAAGCATAGGCACATTCACATGTTGGGCATAGGAATGAATATGTGTGAAAACACAGTACATATTTTCAAAATGAACTGCATCTAAAATGAATTATATTTTCAATATGTGAATGGCATTTTAAATATAAACTACAAATTTTTAGAGAAATCTTATTTTAGATTCTAAGACTGTAAAGAAGCCCTAGAGATATATGAATAGTAAGCAGATTTTTCAGGTGTCCTCACTCTGCTAGAGCAGTGTAAAGAGTTCAAATGTGGATGAGAAACAAGGATTCTGCTCTGTTGAATTGGCAGCATTACTAAATATATCTGTTGCACAGTGAGGAACTGAGTGCGGTTTGACACATTGCAGTAGATCAAGTAAATTCAGATTTTATTTTGAAACATGTAAAAGATTGTATTTTTTCCTTCTTGGATGACTCCATTTTAGAATCATGTTGAATTAATATTTTAAAGTAAAAAGCTTGGGGTTTTAACAAGTTTTTTAGTTAGTGGCCGCTGCTGCTACAGATGTGTCCTGGTTTTGGCTGGGATAGAGCTCATTTTCTTCCTAGTAGCTGGTACAGTTTTGTGTTTTGGGTTTAGTATGCAAATGATGCTGATAACACGCTGATGGTTTAGGTGTTGCTAAGCAAGGCTTACCACGAGTCAAGGACTTTCCAGTTTCCCACGCTCTGCCGGTGAGCAGGTGCATAAGAAAGCAGGAGGGGGATTGGCCAGGGCAGCTGACCTGAGCTGCTCGAAGGGATGTTCCATATCACAGAATGTCGTGCTCAGTGTATAAACTGGGGGGAGTTGGCTGGAAGGGGCCAATCCCATTTTAGGGATGGGCTGGGCATTGGTCACAGCTGGTGAGCAGCTGTAGTGAGCACCACCTGTCTGTCTCGGGTTTCATTCCTCTATCTCTTCTTGTTATCTCCCTTTTCATGGCTGTTATTGTTGTTATTATTATTATTTACTTTATTTAAATTATTCAGCTGTTCTTATCTCAACAGGTTTTGACTTTTTCTGATTCTCCTCCCCATCCCTCCTGCAGGCCAGGGGAGTGGGGTGAATAGCGGCGGTGTGGTGCTGAGTTACCATCTGGGGTTAAACCACGACACAATGTAACCTTAGATACCAGTAAATCTAAGATAGGATAAAGTAACTGTGTAGTAAATCAGCTATTTAATTCTTTACTAGTCATAGAGGTATTGAAAAATCCTCATTTGATTTGGTACAAAGTGTGGCTGATCACTGGAAATCTAGAAATTGAAAATCCAGAAAAAAGAACTAAGTTCAAGAAGCACTTTGTAACTTTTTCTAAAAAGAAAAGAGGACTGAAAAACATGCAGGGGAGAGAAAAGGTTTAAGCCAGTCTAATTAGGCAAGTATGATGGTTTAGATTAATTTTCTTATTACTAAAATATAAGCTTAAATTTTTTCCCCATTTTTCAGATTCCTTTCAGCTAATAGCATTGCCTTTGCAAAATTACCTGAAATCATGATTTATAATTGTTTAATTGTGAAAATTACTTGATTTTACTTGCTCCTGAAGAGCTCCAAAACTGTTTTTCTTGTCATGCGTTGAGCATCTAAAATTGCAACCAAGAAAATATGTATCTGCGATTACTATTAATTTTAATGGAATATTAAAGTGCTTTAATTTATCACCTTTCAATCCCTTCCAACAGACAATCCTCTATCTCCTGAAATGCCTGTTTGCTTTATAGAAAACTCATAACAAAATAATAATATTAATTAGAGTGTTGGAGTGTTGTGGGGTAATCTCTATCACTAGAATTTTTTTTTAATGATACAGACAAACATCTATGAAGACATGGACACAGGCAGCACTGCCATAAGCAAGGGGATGGATTTGATCCCCTCTTGAGGTGACCCTGTCCCTTCCAGTTCAGTGGCTTATTGAAGAGATGGTTCAAATGCCTTAGTGACACTGGACCAAGCATGTTATTGAGGCATTAATCTGTTGTACTTTCTACCACGAGAAAAACTTCCCCAGTAAGAAACTTGACTACAGCTTCTGACTCCTCATCAACCTACCTGGAATGTTTGTCACGTTTCTGGCTGGGTTTTCTGGTTTTATTTAAGAATGTAACACTCCTGTAATCTGAAATGATGTGACAGTATTTTCTCATTTGTCTTTCAATATATTCCTCTATGAGAAGAATTGTGGTTTCTCTCAAAAAACCCCCACAAAAAACCAACCAAACAAAAAAATCCAAACCAAAAAACCCCTCAAATAGGTTTTAGTGTTTTCTATCTGCTGTGGCTTAATCAAGATCATTATTCACATAACCTTTTCTTAATGATGCAGAAGAAAACATCCCTAAAATTTTCATTTTAGGCAGAATATTTGAAGTTACAGTTTCATAAATGTCCAAAACAAGTATTTTCTTCTTAAATTCCTGAAGCATAAAGCATTCTACACAGATACATTCAGCAAAACCCATGCTCCTGTAAGGTTTTATGACCTTCCAGCCCTTCAGAAGGCTGCCCTGTTTGGTGTGTATCTCCTGCGTGGGCAAGGTGAAAGGGTGTATAAAGGGAGGCATGTCACCCACACTTGATATTACAGCTCATTTTCTTCATTTTCATCTGTGCAAATTCTACCCACTTAGACAATTGCTACATAGACACCCACTCAACTGCTTGCAATAGAAAGAATGCTATTATTACAGTATTTAGCTGAAGTAATAACTAGAGCAAAGCCATCTAAGCTCTTGACAACCTGGACCTAAGTCATATTACAATGTTTACTTTGGGATTTAATGGCAAATGCTGTTTATAATGCTTGAAGTGGTGCACAATCAGTCAGGAGAAATGGGATCATCAATTCTGAAGGGAAGACCTGAGCCCAGCCATAGGATGAGCCTTACAACCCTGCGTGATGGAAAATATCTAATGAGATAAGGCTATACTCTACTGTATCCATATGTACACGAGTTTAGAAAATAACCATGTATTCAGGTGCATGCGATAATTAATAGCCATATTATTTGCATATGTGTCTCTCAGTAACAGCACCACAGGGCAAGTACATTAAATACACTTCAATCCTGCTAAAAGATGTACAGTGATGGCCATCACTAATATTTTGACTTCTCACACCACACTGGGCTTGGCTCATTCTGCTCAGAATGGCACTGAGTTATCAGAGAAACTAATTATGCGTGGTTTTGCTGAGGTACCGTGGGTGTTGCAATCCCGGAAATAGTGTGCAACTACTGCAAACATTTCCGAACCTCTGTTTGTATTTGGGATAAATTGTTTTTTCCTCCCTCTTCTCTGGTCTTTATGAGAGCAGGTTGTGTGTTACACAATTGTTATGGTCTAGAGACAAATTTCAAGTATTTCTATCCTTTGAACCATATGTTGCTCTTGGTTACATTACCAACTGCTTATTTAACCTTTGAGCCATTGTCTCAAAGGCTAAATAGTCCCCTGTGACGCTGGACCGAATGGAGGGAAATCACCAGATATATTTCCGACCTGAATCTAGGCTGACCTACCATGAAGCATAAAAAATGTAGGATGTTTGTGTTCAGAAAGTGTCATCTTTTAATATCCAAATGTCTAAATGGCAGGGGAGTTGCAACTAGATGATCTTTAAGGTCCCTTCCAACCCAAACCATTCTATGACTCTATGATCTGCAAAGACTCTGCCCTCTCTATGCTATATTTCTCTCAGTATATAGTGCTAATCAGATTAAAATGATAATTAAACAGAAAAAATCATCCTATTTCCCCTGCCTCTAGGCATATAAAAAGCACAAGGCTATCAGTGCAGGCAATGAAATTTTATGGCAACTGATGAATTCCAGCAGACTGGTGGGAAAGAAAAGCGCAAAGGAGTAGTGAAGGTTGTGCCAAGGAAGGGTGGGAATTGTGAAACATCAGTGGGGTTTGACAGATATGAGGGTGGATAAGAAGCTGGGGAACAGCCTTTTTTTTCAAACAAACCATGGTATGTAAAAGAGCTGGGAATGACAACGACATTTCCAGACAGTGAGGCTGTGGAGATTAAATAGTTTGGGGTCAATGAAAGGATGCTAGGAAGGGTGCACCTAACCATAGAAGGGAGTTTTCTTTGGTGACACTGTGATAAACTGGGCAAAGGAACAATGAACGAAGGTGATGGAGACAAGGCAGGGCTTGTTCAAGTGAGATATATTAATGTTAAGATGGAGAAAGGAGATAGAGAAGTGGTGCTGGGAAAGAAATAGGGAGTAAGAATAATGCTGACTGAAATTAGGTAAGAAAGAAAGGGAAGGCAGGAAAATTTTATGAATGTCAGTAGAGTGCACATATATTGGAAAAGAATGTAGAGGACACTTTCAAAATGTTAAGGTGTATAGAAAAGAGAGATAATAATACCTTCTAGAGACCACGTTTTCTTACAAATTGGATGAGACCCAAAAATTCCTGATGATTTGTCACATCTATCAGCAGATGATGTGCTGAAAACCATTAGTAAGGTATGCATGACAAGAAGGCAGGGTGGAAACCTGTGGTATAGTGAAGGGATACTCTTCTGTCAAATGGCAACCTCCAGCTGCAGTGGTTAGGAGGGCTCCAGCCCCGCAGGCTGACACCACAGTCCCAGCCAGTAGTTAGATGCCAAATCTGGAGCCAGCTGGCCCACACTGACAGCTGTAGAAGAGGAGAATGAAATTGAGGATACGAAAAAGAAATCGGGAGACTTGTGCAGCAAAGTAGTCTTGGCTCTAATGATCTTGTATATGTAAGAGGGATGGCTTACACAGATACTGGATGAAGGAGCTCTTCCTGGAGCTAGGAGTAAGTACTCTGTGTTTTCGCTCAGATTAACATCTTCTGCTTCCAGGCACATGAGCTGAGTTGGTTTTTAGACCACTAAATCTTAATGTCAAGTGACTTTGTATTTTCCTCCAGGACAGCAGTGATATTCGCAAGCACAGGCTAAGGCTGAGCCTTGGAAGAATTTGTTTGATTCTATTTATTTTACATAGGTAAAAATAGAACAAATTTTCACACTTAATGTCTGGATTCCCCTTCCTGAGCAATATAGTTTCTTACACCATCTACAGTCAGCAAATTCCATCCATATAACAGCTTTCCAAGGATGTTATTGGGGGATGTTTCCTTCAGGATCTAAAGGAAAAGCTCATTATCGTCATCAGTGAAAAATCTCTCCAAGAAAATACAAGCTAATTATTTTTTGTCTTGGTAGCCACCTCTAAAGCTTTCAAGCCTGCCTGCAAATAATCCCACATCTGTGGCACTATCCTGATTCCCACATTTTAGCATCAGTGATTGATATGTTTAGCATGTCACTGTTGAAAGAAAAAAAAAAAAAAGGTGTTCAAGTTCAGTTTACTGAGACCTCCAAGACAGTCATCTCTTCCCATCACTCTGCAGCATTACTGGCTGAAATAGGATCCAATCCTAAGAACCCACAAAGGCCGCCATTGCTCCAGAATGGGGTCAGCAGTAATTGCTAATCCTGTCTAGGTTCTGGCATATATGCTCAAGCAAGTAGTAAGAGACAGCAGGCAAGACACATTTTTAGAATCAAGTAATCAGTTTATTTTAGTAAGAAACTTTATAGCCTCCGAACACAAATTGTCATTTTATGTTAAGCATAGAATCACAGTAATTTAGGGCAGAAAAGACCTTTATGATCTAGTCCAAACATTAACCTAACACTGCCAAGTCCACCACTGAACCATGTCCCTATGCACCAGGTTTATTTGTCTTTTAAATACCTCCAGGATTGCTCCAGGGCTGGTGACTCCACCACTACCCTGAGCAGCCTGTTGCAACGCCTGACAAACCTTTCAGTGAAGAAGTTTTTCCTAATATCCAATCTAAACCTCCCCTGCTGCAACCAACCTGACACCATTTCATCTTTCTTATTGCTTGAGAGAAGAGGGATCACAGGAGTGGAAGTGTGACCTCACTAGTGCCGAGTACAGGGGAACAATCACTGCCCTGTTCCTGCTGGCCACGCTATTTCTGATACAGGCCAGGATGCCATCGGCCTTCTTGGCGCCTGGGCACACGCTGGCACATGTTCAGGCTGATTTGACCAGCACCCCCAGGTCCTTTTCCTCTGGGCAGTTTTCCAGCCACTCTGCCCCAGCCTGTAGTGCTGCAATGGGGCTGTTGTGACCCAGGGGCAGGACTCAGCACTTG
>VYZQ01050467.1:25545-53134 GCA_013400655.1 Mystacornis crossleyi
TGAAATAATGTTTGATTTCTATCAGAGTTCCAAACTGGTATATTTAAAATATGAAGACAATACTAGAAAGCATAGAGTACTTCTGTGGTTCTCAATCTGTCTTTTAGAGAAATCCCAGTTATGGAAAGAGGAAGGAGAGTCTCTGAACTCTTCCTGTGGTGTTGAAATTGCTCTTCTATCTTCTGTCATTCATGCATCTTGAGAGTCTCAGAGCAGTGCAATTTGATCCACATAGTTTGCAATTTAACCACGAAATACTCAATTAAACTACTCAAATCCTCAGTTTAAAATGTTAAACATCACGTTTTAAAAGAACATCAAAAATAGCTGCTTGTCAGGTCTTTATTTCTGTAGTAATCTTTATTTTACTGATTTTTTTTTTCTGTATTAAAATGTGTAAAAAGAAGGAGAGCGGAATAGATGCTTATTTTCAGATTTCTAGCTGTGACCCACAAGTTTTGGTTACATAATTTGGTTGATAATCATGGAAGATAGCATGTGGAAGCATTTTTTAATTGAGATGTTCCTGACAAGATGGTTCATCTTCATAATATTTGGGCAAAAATATTGTCACATATTCGTCATTTTGCCAACATTTACTCTGTAGCTGTCTTACTTCCTTTGTAAGAATTTGTCTTAGTCTAAATATGTAGCTACTAGATTTTAATTTAGCTGTAATCTGGCTCCTACACGCAAGCAGTATTTGGGATATATGTTGTTATATTAATATGCATTTGCTACCTATTTATTTCAGGACTTAAATTATTGTTGGGGGTGACTGGTGTTATACCAGGTACGAGGGAGGAGTGTCTCACTGCGCTGAAGAATGGATACTTGGTGTCCATCTCACCAGGTGGAGTTCGAGAAGCGCTGTTCAGCGACGAAAGTTATCAGCTCATGTGGGGAAATCGAAAAGGCTTTGCTCAGGTCGCTCTAGAAGCAAAAGTGGTGAGTACCATATGTTACCAATCCCAGTTTATGCTTTCTGCATTTGTGCTTCATTATAAAATGCAGCTTAGGAGCATTTGTTGGAAAATCTTCCAGAAGAAATGGTTGGGAAGTAAAGCTTTCATTGCCTTTTCCCATCACTTTCCTCAAGCACATTAGTTCACAAGGAGAAAGGATTTTGTGGAACTGTCAGACATTTCCCTGACTGTTTCAAAGCATCCATCTCTGCAGTTCCATCACGCAGATGTCCAGTGTCTCATCTTGGCTGTATTTCAGAAATCTTCACTGTGGTCCTTCTCCATACTGCCCTAAGGTTTCATTCTTTTTCCTTATCCTAGTAGACTTACATCTTTATCTTACTTCCACATACCCAGTCATTTTCTTACAGCTCTTTGATATATTATCCTTATCTTTCTCCTTATTTATTATGGGAGGGTCTAGGATTTTGTCCTTACCATTACTTTTCCTCATGTTTGTGAAAGATTGCATCAACTATCCCAAGATACGTCTGCATCAGTGTCTATGTTTGAATTGTGTGCATTTTTGAAGCAGTTTTTGCATCTCCCTCACAATGCTTTCATTCACATCGAGGAGCGTGTTAGAATACCTGAGCTTCATTCCTTCTGGCTGAAACTAAATGAAAATTGGGACCTAACACTCTCCAGCATCAAATGGTCATTCAGTCAATGGTTCCAAACAAGAATTAGTTCTACATAAAAACAGAGCACTGAAGTGTGTCCAGTGTAGATGTCAGATCATCAGCATCCTCTAGAGATGTGCTTCTCTTGATTTGCACTCCACCAGTGTGCACTTGGCCAATATTTCAGTTAAGTTTCCATATGGATGATGAGTTATAAATACAACCTTCTACCACTAGCTCTGACTTCTTCCATCTAAATCCACATGGGAGACTGCTTTTCTGACACAGTCTCTGGGAAATTGTTCTGTTTGGGATGGCATGCAGCTGGAAGAGCAGCAACCCTGTCTTTTTCCTAACTGCCACTTCTCCTCATCATGACCTCTGGACACAAGTTTTCTGCCTTAATTTAGACCTAGCATATCTAGTGCTTTTTGTGTCTGACAATACTGGTGCAAATCCAGGCTTTATCTGTCCTGTCGTGCACTTTCTGCTGCTTTCTCATGAATTGCACAACCATCACTTTTTCTTCACATTCTTATGGATATCTCATCAATTGCAGTGCTCTTTGACCTTCCACATAAAGTTTTCTGTCTGATATAGGCAAAGCTGTACTGGCAGTTGAGTTCTTCCCATGAAACTTTAATTTCTTAACATTCCTTTCAGATTTTTGTGCAGTTATATCTCTTTTGCACCTCATCCAACTTGTTGCTTCTCAAACTTTGTTTTGGTCTCTTGTGCCATAGCTCCTACTACAAAGGACCTGAAGGTCCAAAATGCATGCTTCAGGTTAATATCTCTTCATAGCTCTATCTCTAAATTATTGTGGGGAGATAAACACTAAAATAAACTTAGGGGCACTTATCTAATGTATAAAGTAATTTTAGGCCTGGTGTCCTGTTTCTACATCTTGTCTTCTTACGTGGCCTTTTAAAAGTAAAGTTTTATGCGCTTCTGTTCCTCTTCCTGTCCTTTTTCTCAAAAGTGTGGGCTGGTAAATGTTAGTCACAATACTTCATGTATTGTGTGGGCCTGTACACTACCACTACTAGGAAAGTATGGGAATGGGATAAACTCAGTCAAATTCATATGGGCATTTTGAATTCCCCAATAGTCTTCTTACGTATTAAATGAATAATATGCTCAAACAGTTAGAAGGAGGTGTCTCTTCAAAAACTTGAGTGATTTCTAATGATTTAGCTTTCATATCTGTCTTTCAAGCTACTTCAGACATCTGAATAATCTTTTCCCAGATGTTTTCCCTTCATCTGGAACCTTACAGTAATACAATGTAACAGGTTGTGGGTTTTTAAATAAAAATGGAATAAAAAACTCTGAGTGCCCTTACACAGATTGCCACCCTGATCAAAACACATCACAAGAATCCTTGCCAGTAATCCTCCTAATTCTACCAGTCTTCTATAATATAGAAGCACATGGAAGTAGCTGAATAGTACTACCTAAAGCTCTTGACAGAATTTGTGGTTTTGTTCTGGGGGGGGTTTAAAAATTTTATTTAATGAATTGGGTATACACTGAGGATAAGGTTCTTGCAGTGTGAAAGGGTCTTGTGGTCCTTTGCGTAATGTTTGGTAAAACAGGCATTCTGTAGGACTGTTACCAGGAGGGCAGAGAGAGTATTTTACCCTACTAGCCTGGGATTACCTTTAGAGTGCTGCTGATTCTTATATCTCTTATTATTGCTCTCATTCAGCTTTGGGAGTTTTTTATGATCGGGAGCTCTGACTGGATCCCTGCATGGTGGGCATTGCTGTAATTAGCTTGCAAGCTTCATTGAACGTTGGGCATTTTTGATATTTCTCTGGAAATCTGTAGTCAGACAAACCTTAGATAATTAAACACTTAAAGAAAAAGAGAGAACTGCTATGCATTCAACAGTACAGGGGGAAATATTAACCTTATATATCATTTCTTATATGAAGTTAGGCCCATAGTAGTCACTGGATCCCATCTTTTGACACATTTCAAATTTTATTGCTTGTTCTTGCTGCATCCTTTTCAATACTGGACAGACTAGTCTTGCAGGTTGACCAAAGACTGGGGTGTAGTGGATGCCAGGCACCCATCAAAGCTTCTCTATCACTGCCCTCCACGAATGGACAGGGGAGAGTAAATAAAGCAAAGGATTCATGACCTGAGATAAAGACTGGGAGAAATCACTCACCGAATACCATTAAGGGCAAACCAGACTCAACTTCAGGATATTAATTGCATTTATTAGTAACAAAATCAGAGCAAGACAATGAGAAGTAAAGTAAAAGTCTTAAAAACACCTCTTGCACCACCTCTCCCTTCTTCCTTGGCGCTACCTCCTTCCCTGCAGTGGTGCAGGGAGATGAGGAATGGGGGTTATGGCCAGTTCATCACAGGTTGTTTCTGCCACTGCTCAGAGAGAAGAGTCCTTCTCCTATTCTAGCATGGGGTCCATCCCACAGGAGACAAACTTCAACTTGAGTCCATTCCATGGGCAACAGTACTTCATGAGCATGTGGGTCACTCTTCCACAGGGTGCAGTCCTTCAGGCTCAGCCTGCTCCAGCGTAGGTCCCCCGTAGGGCCACAAGTCCTTCCAGGAAACCTGCTCCAGCATGGGCTTCTCTCTCCCTGGATTTGCAGCCCCTGCCAGGAGCCTGCTCCAGCACTGGTTTCCTACAGCTTCACAGTCCTCTTTCAAGCATCCATGCTCTGGCGCAGGTCTCCTCCACGGGCTGCAGGTGGATCTCTGCATCCCTGTGGTCCTCCATGAGCTGCAGGTGCACAGCTACCTCACCATGGGCTGCTCTGGAGCGCCTCCTCCCCCTCCTTCTGCACTGACCTTGGTGTCTGCAGGGCTGTTCCTCTCACATATTTTCACTCTGCTCTTCTCTGTCTGCAATTACATATGCGCAATGTTTTTTTTTCCTTCTTAAATATGTTCTCACAGAGGTGGTGTTACCATTCCTGATTAGGCTTGGCCTTGGCATGCAACTTGTCCATCCTGGGGCTGGCTGGCATTGGCTCTGCCAGACATGGGGGAAGCTTCTGGCAGCTTCTCACAGAAGCCACTCCTGTAGCTCCCCTGCTACAAAAACTCAGCCATGAAAACCAAATATGCTGGGGATAGATTCATCCAGCTATCAGAACTTGTTCTATTATGTAGCAATTAATATAAATTTGTAATACTTACTCAGATATCAGGAATGAAGGCAAGATACAATTATAAGGGCCTTTTAAAAATTTTTCTACGTGCAGTGTAGCCATCAACCAAAGAATCACATACACTATATCAAAATGACTACATGGTGGTTAATAACCTGTCACAGAGTATTTGAAAGGAATTTCAAGACAAAACCCACTTTATATATGAATAGACATTCCCATCCATCATATAATATTATGGACGTTCAATAGTTCTTCCACTGAAAAAGTTGAAGAAAAGCAAACAAGGAAGGTAGTTTCAACCTCAGTCCTTGCCTGCAAAGTTTCCACATTTGGTTTCCACTTTGTTTTGTGTAACTACTCTGCTTAACAGGAGTCAGAGAGTGTTACTATTTAATGTCATGACTCAGTGTACCTCTGGGACATATATTTGTCTCAGTCAAATTCATCCACGACCTTCAGAATACCCTCTGTCTATGGCTTGGTTTTGACAGGCTAATGGGAAGGTATCATCGTTTCTGAAGATCCCTGAATTTTATCTGTGCCAAAAAAATTCCTTCAAGTTGAGTTAGGTAAAAAATAAACAGGAACTATGATTTGTAAAATTCTCATGTGTGGGCAAGGGGTTTGGACTACATGATCTCCAAAAGTCTCTTCCAACCTCAACTACCCTGTAATTCTGTGACTTTCAAGCCGGCTGGGTGTGATCAAGCTCAGTTCCAGCACAGCAAATATAAATCTGTGGGGTACTGTAGACCTAGCTGTGCTGCTTTACAAATGTAAGATTTTATGTGTGTACCTGTTTTTTCCAGCTTAGGAACTGAACGTTGCTGCCTACTCTGCACCTCAATGGCTGATCATTGTATGAGAGTAACTTCTGTAGTTGCCAGATTTCTTCATAGCCTAACGTGCTTCTCTTGCACTATTCCCAAAATTTAAAGTGTTTTGTCTATGTGACAGATAGGTTTCAAACATTTTACATCCTAGATGTACAGTATTCAATTAATAGCTGAAGCAGAGTGTGGTATTTTTAGTACTTAAATGTTTTTTTTTAAGAAGTTACTGATTACTTTTTAAGGGTTTGTTTCTGACAATTTCCCTTAATTTCTTGTTCTGAAGGCTTTACTCTTACAGCTTTATTCATGTTTGATATTTTTGTTCTCTCTCAGATATTTTTTCCTTTTAATGGTTTCTATTACTATGAGTTATTTGTTACGGTCTAGTTAGGTCTTTTTCTTGCTCGGTTTTTTCCTCAGCCTGCAGTTTCTGTTCTGTGGTAGTGATTCTTAACAGTATAAAAGTCTTCTTTCATTACCTTCTGGACAAGTTGTTCCAACAATGTGTTCAAATTAGAGTTTCAGAAAAAGGAAAAGGAACAATAGTGGAGAAAAAAGGTCTTTGCATATATGGATACAACCACTGTCAGTTTGTCTACAAACTATGAAGCCTTACCTCAGGCTGTAAGACATGACTGTTTCAAGTGCAGGTATCTCAAGCGTGTTTCTTTTCAGTCACAGTGATGAAATGAATTTATTCTGTAAGTGCTTAAGGATCCGCCTTTCCAGAAGGTGTGTAGTCCAGGTCAGTGAGGACACACAATTGCCTTTTTTGTCTCCGGGATCTGCAGAGGTCTTTTCCTCTCAAGTTTTATGCAAACTTTACTGCTTCAGTTAGACCCTATTTGAGAAGCAGATGAGATGAACCAAGCGTGACTGCTTGCTTTCCGCAAGACTTCACAAACTGAATACTTTCCTATTCACCACTCATGATGAAAGCTTTAGGCAGAGAAACTATGGAAATTTGTTTTATGTTCCAGTCAGTGATACTGCAGTAAATACATAACATTGAAGTTATATAAACCCTAATACAATGTCAGCAATTTTATTTACAGATAGTGACTTTAAAACAGATGTTTGTGGGAGCTGAAAAATAGAATTTTATTTCTATTCTGGAGTTTTTTGTATCAAGATTCCTTGTTTACTACTTAACTGACTGATAATTACCCTCTGTATCTGAATGATTTTATTAGCTGCATTAACAGGCACTAAAACAGAAATTCAGACCTGGTATAACATTTCCAGCTTTTAATCTTTTTTTGTGCTTCCATAGCCCATCATTCCGATGTATACTCAAAATGTCCGTGAAGGCTATAGGATGTTTAAAGAAAGAAGTAAGAACTTAAAAATATATTTTATGTATTTGGAATGCTTTATCTCTTTTCTCTCAGATTTCTCTTGCTTTTGTCTCTTTCTTTTCAGACTTTTGCTTACTTTGGCTTCTCTAACACTTGCTGTGGGTCAGAGGTAGCTCAAATATGGAAATAGCTTGTGCATAACTGGTTTGCATGTGTGATTTGGTTCTTTAATGCAGTCTTATTTCTGTGATCTATTAAGTCTATTGAGCTTTGTTTTGGTGGACAGTTGTCTCAAACCTGTAACAACTTCCTGACTCTCAAATAAAGCACGCAATTTTAAGAAGTCTTCTACATTAATCAGATTTCACATTTGGATTGTGTTTTCTGTGACTATAATCTCACTTCTTCCTCCCATAAACCATTTCAGGATTTTTTAGACAGTTATATGAAAGCACTCGATTGCCTTTTACTCCTCCATATGGAGGACTTCCAGTTAAATTTCGCACATACATTGGGAAGCCAATCCCTTACGATCCGAATATAACTGCAGAGGAATTAGTTGAAAAGGTAAGTTCTCTCTCCTTGCAAAATTTAACCACATACTTCGTCCTCTACTGTATATGCACTTGAAACCATTTTTTGCATGCTTGAATAAAGACAAATACACTTTTACTTGCTTGTTAAAGCTATGGGCAGTTGAGGTCTGGGATTATTTAAAGTACAAATGCCTACAAGTAAATATTAACATAGTAATAGTTGATTGGGGTGCCCTCATCCTTTCGAAAGGTGTGAGCTCTGTCTTCTTGTTATGTTAACTTTGTTTCTCCCATGCATTTGATAACTTTGATAATAATTACGATAACTGAAATGACGTAAACTATACTTTAAATGTGATTTTTGATAACTATGAAAATAAATTTCATAAATAACAAATAACTTTAATCTTCACCAAATAGCATTGGGCTCTAGAAGCAAAGTTCTTCGAGAGCTTCAGTCTCACTGTCAAAATGAAAATGTTAAAAAACAAAGTTGCATCCAAAATATAAAAATATTTTGAGTATCTATGGCTTGGTGAAATTAGTGATGCGCAGGAGCATAAAGGTGTTTCTAGATCTAGATTTTAGACATTTTTCAAAATGTTAAGCGAAACTGAAAATACAGCTTTTAAAATTTTTCAGGGAAGATGAAAGGAGGATTTTATGCAAGAAAAATTTAAAATCTGCTATGACCTAGAAATACACAAACAAATCAACTGTTAGAAATTACTTACGGAAAAACACCTTGCTGCCCCCAAAAAGATGCAACAAGGCTAGCTTTTCTTTCTTTTGTTTTCTTTTTTCTTTTTTTAAGGGTCTACTGCAGGTTGTTCTGAGCTTCACAAAAGTGAAACCAGAAAGACAGGTTTGGTCTGTTACAAGGGAACAGCCCCAGCAAACTGTGGAGTTTGGTCTTTAGCAGCTTTAGGAGGCTGGAAGCAATATGACTGCCCTCATGGTTACTCATATTCTTGTATTTTGGGGGAACAGTATTTTGCTTACCTGCAAAAGTGAAATTGAAATTTCCCACGATACTGATTTACTTTACTAAGGCAAGCCTTTGGCCTCCCTCTTTGACCACCACCCACTTTGCTGGGAGTACAGTTAGGTCTTCTGTAGCCGATATTACTTTAAAAAGAGGCAATTTAAGTGAGGTTTGAGGTGAGAAGTGGCCTGTCTGACCGCTGTCTGACCCTGCCCTGCAAAGGAATTAGGACGTGAATCTATCAGGAAAGGTTTGGCTACTCTTTTCTTATATTCACAGTGATATTCTATGATATGTCTGGGGTAGATTGGTGGAGTATATAGTTACTCTTATTTCAAGTTTAAATACATGAGGGAAACCAAAAGAAGATAATTTCTTATTTCTTTTAGAAATACAGACTATTGTATTAATTTTCTTCCTTAACTTGCATTTACATCTCATATAAAGAGTATTATAAATTTTCTTATTATGTACATGCTGTGTATGATAAAATTATGGGAGAATTCATGTTGGGAAGGACAGACAGAGGTTCCTGCTCCAAATTCCTAGTCCAAGCAAGGTCAGCTGTAAGATCAGATGAGGTGAATCAGGTTTTATCCATCATTTTTTGATGAAAACTTTCAGGGATGGGAGATTGCAGAAACTTAATGTTTGCATAGTTAAAGGCTACTTTGACTTGGCAATGACCACATCTGAAAAATTTCAGTAATGTGAGCCTCTCCAAACTGCAGTCATTGTTTTTTTTTTTTTTCTTTCTTTTCCAAGAAATGTGTCATTAGGACAAATAGTTAATATATATTGACAATTATTTTCTTACAGTAATGTGTGAATTTTTTTTCTTGAACCTCCAANAGTCAGTATTTCCATTTCCCATCTTCCCTCCAATTGAAAACAGACCCCCAAACTGCAGTCATTGTTTTTTTTTTTTTTCTTTCTTTTCCAAGAAATGTGTCATTAGGACAAATAGTTAATATATATTGACAATTATTTTCTTACAGTAATGTGTGAATTTTTTTTCTTGAACCTCCAAGAAGTCAGTGATTATACTGTTCTTCCATGCATAAATAGGTCTGTAAAGGCAAATTTATCTTCTCTTTTCAGACAAAGACTGCTGTCCAGGCTCTCATAAGCAAGCACCAAACAATCCCAGGCAACATATGGAAGGCTTTACTGGAACGATTTGATAAACGTCGTAAAAGTGATTAGAATGCTTATGTTTGTTTCATTGGTTTTACAGCATACCATAAAAAGCAATGTCCTACAGCATTGGTCACTAATAGTTGGTGTTAACCAGTTTAATCTACAAATTTCTACAGATTTGGTGGAAGAAAACAATTAACCTCTTGAAAGTTCCCCAGTGTCTTTGAGAATATCGTGAACTCAGAAAGATTGATGACTATGACATGCATAATTGCAATGCAACAGCTAAATTCTCCCAAAGGAAATCATGCAGCCAAGATTTTCCTGGTTCCCAAAACAAGTACGTACTTACATCTGAGAGCCTTAGCAGTGTTGTCTAGATCTGTGGGTTTGTGTTTTGAGCACAGTCCAGCCTCAGAGCAGAGCCTCAGAGTCAGTGTTGTCCCAACAGAGACCCTCCCTCAGGGGGCACCTTCCCTGATGGGCCCCACACAAGACAGTGTCAGAACAGAAACTGTCTTGCTTTAGGTAATCAGCTCCTGCTTAGACCGTTCTCCTAGAGACTATACAAAGAGCCATAATCCCATTAAAACAGGTATCAGACTCCTTCAAACACATCAGCTTAGTGGTTCATATCCTGGAAAGCAGAACTGCTGCATCCAAGACCTTTCCTCCACAAAAAAAGGTCTCCCAAAGAGAGGAAAAAAAAAATCTTTAGTTCTGTGTAGCAAATATTGCAAATACACGTAGAAGGTAGTTTCAAGTCTGAGCTGCTTCATGCATGCGCTATTGCACCACACCATAGTTGTTTAGTGGATGAGGCTGCCCCCAGCCTGAAAATCCCTGGATGTGGTGTGTGCAGTACGGATGTGCTGTATTTACTCAAATCTCCCAGTGAGCAGGGAACAGGCTCGGGGGAGCTTTCTTGGGCAATGCATCCTTGAGGCTGATCGTCACTGGCGGTTTGCCTAAAAATGCAGTACTGCAACACTGCCGGTACAGATTGAACCAAAATGCCTGCTTGGAAGGGCGGTGTTGTCTTCCAAATCAACTTGTGGAAAAGAAAAACTTAGTACAAAGCAGAGTGTGGTTTGTACACAGGCTGTGGGACGTTGTTACTGGTGGGAGTGGGAGACCTTTGTGCAATCTATCCAATATGCCATTAAATGCAACCAAGTCTTAACTTCAAAGACCAAGAAAGGTAACTTTTGTGCCTCATTTTTCCTTCATGTACTTTCAATATGTAAATAATCTTTCCTCTTACATTCCTAAATGGATACATAGCATCTAAGGAAAATATATAATGTTTGCCCATTTTTCAGTAGAAAACTGAATCTGCTCTTTGGATTAAAATAAATTCTTCCCTGACCCTGCTTCTTCACAAGTATTTCTTGCACATCTGGTGAAGGGAAAAGGATAGACAGGTGAGTAATTTCCCCAGACCGAAAAAGACAGGAATCCTGTCCTGAAAAAAACCCTCAAATCTCTCTTAAGATACAGGAGTCTTTACTTGAACAAGTTAACTATAACTGCTGTATGCAGGCAGAAAGATTTTTCTCCCAGCAGAGACTCAGCATGCATAGGAGATGATAAACTAAAGCAGATCAAGATGCCGACTGATATGCCTGGACATAAACAGGAATTCAAACCACGAAGACTTACATGCCGCTCTCCAGCGCTACAAGCTAAAATTCAAAGCCTGAGCTTAAGTCAAGGGAAAAAAGGAACCAAAGGAAAAGGTTATCGAATACTAAAATGGACACAGCGAAGAAGCAAGAGGAATTATAGCAACCAGAATCTGAAGGCATTCTTCGTATTGCAGAAACTGTAGAAGGACTAGACAGAATCATTATCTGACTATCCTATTTTTCAAGTACATTAATACCATCATGGAACGTGTCCAGAGAAGGGCAATGAAGCTGGTAAAGGGTTGGAGCACAAGTTTTATGAGGACTGTCTGAGGGAGGTGAGGTTGTTCAGCCTGGAGAAAAGGAGCCTCTGGGGGGACCAACAACTACAACTACCTGAAAGGATGTTGTAGCCAGGTGGGAGTCAGTCTCTTCCTCCCAGGAAGTAAGGGGCAGAACAAGAGGAAATGGAAGCTGTGCTGGCAACGATTTAGATTGGAAGTAAGGGGCAGAACAAGAGGAAATGGAAGCTGTGCTGGCAGGGATTTAGATTGGATATCCATAAAAATTTCTTCACTGAGAGGGTTGTCAAGCATTGGAACAAGCTACCCAGGGCAGTGGTGAAGGCACCATCCCAGGAGGTATTTAGAAAGTGTGTAGATGTGGCACTTGTGGACATGGTGTAGAGGTGGGCTTGGCAGAGTTAGGTTATTGATTGGACTCAATGATCTTAAACATCGTTTCCAACCTAAACGATTCTGATTCTGGGACCAATTAAACACTCCAGTAATCAGAATTTGCACAGCCTTTCAGATGCCATGCTCTCTGATACATGATGCTAGGAGCTGTGCTGCAACTCACAATGGAGAACTAATCTTCGGTAGGAGATGTGTAATCAAAGTACTGATTATCTTTCAAAGCAGAGATTCCTGCCTCTATCTTCTCTATTTCAGTCAGCTGTTAATATTTTCTAACAAAGTTTAAGTTTTTCCTGGGCCACTACATCTTTTAGTAGCATCACTGCATTATCTGCAGCTTCTCTGAAGTGAGCTGGAGTAAAAAATTTCTATTTGTCATCTTCTGTCACAGTTGTCTTAAGAGTATTTTCTGGGGTCTCAAGATGATAGACAAAATTATTAGTGAGAAACATGAGTGATGTTGAATGATGTATGTGATCTTTCCAATATAAAATTTTCAGCCATTTCCCCAGAAACATTATAATATGGCTTTAATTATAATCAGTTATTATATTATTTTAGTGGCTTCCTCCAAAGTTTTACTCTTTTTAGAGCAGTATTATAGAAATTAGAACCAAAACCTGGTGTTATAGAAACTAGAATTCTTGCCATACAAATAGAAATGTAATTGCAGATCAAATCACTCCCCTGCTACCCTTATTTTTTAGCCTCTCCATCATACAACAACAACAACAACAAAAAAAAAAAAAAAGAAAAGAAAAAGAAAAAGAAATGAACACCAGCAAACGACCTGTGCCTGCCCCAAAATGAAAGCAGCATTTATAACTCTTGTCAGGTATAGTTTGCCCAGAAAACAATGCAGGGAAATTCTGTTTTTGTAGCTTTTTTGTGTACAAGGTTTAACCAGCTCAAACGACAAGATTTTGCACTGGGAAAAAATACCGTACTGATAACACAGGAAATTAATAAAATCATAGAGTCATAGAATATCCTGAGTTGGAAGGGACCCAGAAGGATCATCGAGCCCCAACTCCTGGCCCTGCACAGGGCAGCCCCAAGAATCACACCATGTGCCTGTTCAAATACTTTTTGAACTCCGGCAGGCTTGGGGCTGCGACCAATTCATTAATCGGATGACAGTGGAAACAGTTACACAGTACACTGTGTTCAACTGCACAGCTGAGCAGCTGCAGATGTCGAACAGGCAGATGATGTACGTGTAGAAGAGAGCTGGTCAGAAAAGCACAGCAGGCAGGGATCTGGAAAAGCTGGCCAAGTTCACCTCACCGAGGGCTGAGGGTGCAGCCATGGCGGTGTTCCATGTCGTCCTAGCAGGTAGGGCATCTGCGTCAGTACCCGTGTGTTTGGAGCTGCACCCGGTGTCACTGGAACACTGCTTATTTCTTTGACTGATTTATGTTTTTCAATCCATTGTTTTATTTATTTTTATACGAAAACCCAGGGATTACATCCACAGCTGTCGGGCAGTCAGGAGTGCCTTGACAGCACCGTGAATGCTGTGTGCGATGCGAACCACAAAGTGTCTGGAGCGCTGACTCCCTGCCGCGGGCACCAGGTATGGATGCGGCTGCTGCTGGGGCAACACCAGCGGGGCCGGAGAAGGAGGATGGCACCGAGCTCTCAGGTACCGGGAAGGGGCGGCTGGGAGGTAAGCGGTGCTCAGGGCAGGAGGGTGAACAGGGCTGCAGGATGCTGGGGGTTGCTCAGTCTGGAGAAATGGAGACTCAGGCGTGACCTTATCGCTCTCTGCAGCTCCCTGAAAGGAGACTGCAGCCGGCTGGGGTTCAGCCTCTTTCTGCAGGCAACCAGCGACAGTATGAGAGGACGCAGTCTCAAGCCGCACCAGAGGAGGTTTAGGTTGGATATTANGCGGGCGGAGAGTAAAACCGGGCCCGGGCAGGGACGCGGGGCTGGAGCCGGAGCCGCCACCGCCAGGGGAAGGTGAGCGGGCGCTGCCGGGCGGGTGGAGGGTGCCGGCCCGGGCCTGGCCCCGGCCCCGCTGCCACCCCGCAGGTGCCCGGGCGGGAGGTGACTTGCCGTGGTGGCCTCTGTCACCGCCGAGCTCGGGGCCTTGCTTTAATCACCATCGGCACAGGAGCTGCGGGCGGAGCGCGGTGGGAGCCGGGGGCGCTTCATGGGGGCAGGCCGGGCCGGGGCTGTGTCCCTGCTGTCGGGAGAGCGAGCCTCGGCCCCCTCCGTCCCCCTGCCCAAGGAACCACTGACCAGCCGTCACAGAAGCCAGGCCAGTTCTTGTGCCTAAACAAGGACTAACCCCCCTCTGGCTTCTAGGGTGTCCCCTGTCGCAGGTGATGTTAGCAGGATTATCAGGGTCTTCTGGTTTTGGTGTGTTTTTGTTTTTGGTTTTTTTTTTTCCCCTTTTATTTGGTTTTTTGTTTTTTTTTGTCTGTGTGCTTGCGGTGGCAGTGCTGATTCTGGTAGAACCGCCCTCCGTAGCCGTGTGTTTCTGTTGGCAGGGGCACGTCGTAGCTGCTGCTTTGCAGTGTCTTTCTAGTTTGGAAACACTGGGGTGTCCTCCAGGGGTTTCACTTACACATTTCATATACATGCTGAAATCGTGCTGTGTGTCGTTTACAGCAGAGTGTGTTGCTGTCCATAATAACTCCTTCTGTCATGATCAGTAGGGTCTCAGTTATCCCAGCATCTGCAGACTTCAGCTGAAGGCCTCCGTTGTAGTTTAGCTAAGGACTTTTCTGGGTCATGTGCTAGAAGTCAGTGAAGGGAGTTGTGTGTTAGCCTTGTTTCCACTTCGTAAAGCCTGAAGTGTGAGCATAAGGTGGTGTGCACTGTCATTAGTCAAATGAGAAATTGCATCTTTGTGGAATAGTGAAAAATATAAGCTGTAAGCTGCTTTATTAGGAAGTTAGAACTTAAAAATGTATATTTTGAAATGCTCAACAGCAAGTTGGAACAGACCAAAGTTTTGTTATCTTTTAGTAGCATATAAGACCTATGTTGAACCTGTGTTCAATGTGGAACTCTTGGGCTTTTTTTGATCATAATCTTCCTTCCCTTCTTCACTGCCATTGTACCCACATTGTACATGGACCTTGCTGCTGCTCTTAATGAGTGGTTATAGAGGGGGAAGTAGAATCTTCGCAGCAAAGGGACAGCAGGCAACAGATGCAAGCTGTAGTAAGGGAAACTCTAGAACTAGAATTACAAAAAACGTTTCCAATCTGAAGGTATTCAGGCACTGGATTAGGCGCCCGAAGAAGCTGTGGGATCCCCAAACATGGAGATACTACAAACTGGACTTGACATGTCATTGAACAACCTGGTTTAAGTGGTTAGTTAGGAAGAGGTTGGACAGGATGATTTCCAGTATAAATTACCCTGTGCTTCTCTTCAAGGTGAGGAAGCAGCATTGTTCAGGGTAGAGTTGACTGTCCCTAAGGGAAGGCAGTGCTTTAGCTCTTACCTCTGTGGCACAGAAGATGTTAGATTTTAATTTCTGTTGCAGGTTAGCACACAGATATGCAAGTAAACTTATAAAACTGTAGTGATTGCATTTGAGGTATTGCATTGAACATTACAGGCAAAGGGACACGTAATGTTTTGCAAGACTGACATGTGTGAACAGGACTTCAAATTTACCTCATGCAGTATTTGGGGTTTGGGGAAAGCCATAAACAATTAAAAATATATAATAAGTGGGAGAGTATAGCTATAAGTAGTCTTTTAAGCTACGTAATCACCTCTCAGTTTTGAAAAAATGCCTCTGTGCCATAACCCATGCTCCATATTGTTCTCTAGGTAGTAGGTGGAGCCATTGGAGAAGTCCAGGCATAACAATCCGATAAATATTGTGGTGTTGAATGCTACTTCCTAAATCTCACACGCTGTGTTTCTTATACTTGCTGTGGGTGTTTGCTGCCTGACAGGTTCTGGAGTTTGGCTCTGGCAAGTGGAATGAAAAAGAGCTTTCTCTTGCTCTCCCACTCACTCATTCTCTCCCATCCTTTCCCCCTAATTCACACCCCAAAGACAGGTGCATGAAATCAGTGAAGGGCATGTCACTAATGCTACGTGCTTATATGTTGCTGGAGATAAATCAGCTGCCCGTCACGCTGTCGTCAAGATTATGCTGAGGAGCAAAATGTTGTAAGCCTGAATTAGTTTGAAACAGGCATGGATTGTGGGAGCAGAGATCAGCTTTCTTCTCATTCACAGGAGTTGAGTAATGTGGGTAGAGGCCGATTTGAAAACCATAGGAAAAGGGACATCCTTGCTCTGTCAGAATGTGAGAGAAACTTGAGATAGGAAAATAAGTGAAATCAGTTCTACTCTAGTATGTGTATCAGTGTCCCTTAGCAAATGTGGAGTAAAATTGGTCTGCTTTGTAATTTTTGTTGTCACTGGGGTTCTGGTAGCAGTATTATCTTCTGTATTTCAGTCTCTTGTTGCTTGCAAAAACAGAGCAAAAGAATGATAGACATACACGTCTATCTAGGTATAGGAGATTTGCAGTCATACCTGCTGTAAGTCACATTCTAATAAACAAAACACAACAACTTAAAGCTTAGATTCTTTCAGAAATACTGTTGTTAATCCACTGCTTTCTACCAGCCTATTTTACGGTTGTAATGTGTTTTTCTTCTTGGTCCTGACTAGCAGAACTTGAAATATTGACCAACTAGTTTTTTCTAGCCTAAAATAACTTTTTTACCCAGAGGTATTAGGTTTGCTGTTCAAACACTGTAGCTAAAATAGCCAAGCATTCAGGTTGTCCTCTGTTTGTAAGGTGAAGGAAATAGCAAGTTGTCCCCTAAATTGTACAAAGCTAAGAAAAAAGTGTTACTCCAGAGTTATAGAAAGCCTGAAATTCCAGGCTTGGCCTCTGTGGGCTGGCTCCTCCTCTCCTTCTGAGGAGCTGGCATTTTTTTAGAGAGAGTCTTGTACACAGAGTAAAGCCAGAGCAGTTAAAACTCTGAAGTGGACTTTTTGTGATCTTTTCTTCCTTGTCCATTCTGCTGCCTCTCAGGGTTGGGCTCTGGGTCTTGGCGTTTCACTATCAGTAAATTTCCGGGCACAAATAAAGGTCTTTCCGGGGCTGAGACTTTCTTATTTGAGACAGTCTTCTTTCTGAATCATCCTATGGTTGTCGGGAGTGGAAGTATTCGGTAGGTTTTCCTTAAAGCACTGGATTTGAGATTGTGCTGTTTCCTGTTGTAGTTAGTGCTTGAGAGAAGGTGTTATTTTATTGTAACAATAAATTAGACTAATCAATACAGCTTTCTGAAATTCAAAAATACAGTATTAATTGGTATTGGTAACAGTATAAATGTCCTGGATCTGTGCAAGTTGAGCAATGAGATAAAAATGAGATAAAATCCTAGCCTGAAATTAAGCAATTGCACTGTCTTTCTCAATTGGAATTGTCAGCATTTTCAGTACACAAAAGAAAAGGACTGTAAAGATCAAGTAAAAGTTTTGCTGTATGAACTGTTATGTTCCTACCAGGTGCTTCCGGGATGTGGGGCAAATGGTATATGAATAAAATGCATTGGAGAGGTTTATTATATGATTAAACAGTATAGGCAGATGTATCATTTGGAAGATTTATTAATCTACTTCTTAAAAATTGTATTTTAAACAGGAGATGACAGGTGGAAATGAATCCTGTACTGCAGGACCAACATCCATGTCCTACTTAACTTGCCTGACTTACATTCTGGAAGAATGGACTGGTGTGGAGCATATTGGAGATTATCTGAGTTATGCATTCTACATTTTATGGTTGTTTTTTCCACTTGTAGTAGTCTTTGTACTTCCAGGAGTTATCGTCATTCTCTTCTATGTTTCCATTCTCTTACTTCATATTTATAAAAGGAAGAATGAATTAAAGGAAGCTTATTCCCATGATGTTTGGGTGGGTGCAAGAGAAATGTTGGCTACCCTATGGGATGGACATGGAAGAATATGGCATGGTAAGCGAGATCTGACATTTCATTTAAAAACTTCTGAAGCTCTTATTCCTCGTTTAGCTTTCAAGATTATCAGTATATGCCTGATTGTTGCTGCTGGTGCATGCCAGTTCAGGCCAGGGTTTTTTCTGTTTTATGAGTGACTGTCAGTGGTGTTTGAGAGAAAAAAAAAAGTGATTGAGACTTTTTTGAATGCAAATTTTTTGTCTTATGCATTTATTCCTTTGCTTCTGTAAAATGAAATCTCTGTTCTGGTTGAATATATGCACAATTTTTCAAATTACCTTTTTGTCCCATTTTTTGCTTTTTATAACAGTTCCTGTATTTACTCATTTGAAGAAGACCTGAAATGTGTGTTGTGTTAAAACTAGATCAATTAAGTGTATCATTTCAGGGTCAGTATATGAAGACTGGAAGTTAAATGCCAGTTCCCTGATAGCTAGCATGTCAGCCAGCACATGTAAGCATAATTTAATTGCACTTAACCAGTCTTACATAAAATGCCAAATGATAGCTAAAAGGAGCACTTAGTGTCAATTTACTCACTAGTTGCTTCCTGAAATTAACTTTAGAGCCTGACACTGTTACAGAACCCTACTTTTTTATTTGTCTTTGTATTTTGGACAACTACTTTCTCTAATAGAATGTCAAAACTAAGGGCCCTGTTCCTTGTCCTTATACTATTATTTCTTTATAAAGACAGACTTAATAAATGATTTGGCTGTTCCCTCTGAGGAAATCCTAAGTCTCTTTCAGAGCCATTCAGTCTAGATGCAGCTAAAGGAGAAAGAGATACTTAAGAACAATTTACATAAAGAATAAATCCGTCTTGAAAATCATCTCTATTTGTTCTCTAGTCAAAGGGGAGCGGGTTTTCAAGGCATTGATAACCAGATGGTGCAGCAGCTGTATCAGATAGGCTTTGTAAGACTAAGATGTAACTTTCAAATCCAGGAAAGTACACTACATCAAAATCAACAGCCACATCAAAGAGCTTAAAATGCTCACTTCACAATAAAAAGCTATTTACTTTCTTTTTTTCACAAGAAAATTATTTTTTAAGGCCTTGGCTCTTTTAATCCTTAGTAACTTTTTCTTTTTGTAAGGTCTGATATTTTATTTGTGCAAGAAGATTCTTAACCGGTCCCTCATTGACAGCTGTGACTTTTTTCTGCCCTGCCAGCTGCTTCCCTCTTATCTGTGCACTTGTCTTGCTAAGAATGAAATGTTTTCCAGTTATTTTTTCCCCCACTTGATTAATCAGGATATCATAAGAAGAACTTTCCATCCTGAAATCTAACAGCATTAAAAAAAGAAAAAAAAAAAAAAAAAGAAAAAACCAACACCACAACCAGAAAGCCCCCAAACCTGGTGTGTGATACCTGTAACTGTACATGTATTATGCCAATGCCATATGGGTTGGTTGGCTGGCGCAGAGCACAGCGGTCCCTTGGGACAGGACAGGTGACACACTTGCAATACAAAGTAAAATAGAAGGAGAAGAGCCAAGCATACCTCCAGAATTGAATTACTGGTCTGGGAACTGCAGACCTGATAAACTTTGGAAGAAGTGACAGCATTTAGTTGGGTTTTTTTTTTTTGTTGGGTTTTTTTGTGGTTTTGTTTTTTTGCTTGTTTTATTTGATTTAAAAAAAGATACTGTAATAGTACTACCGGGTATTAACTGAATATGTTCTATACTGATGCATTTTGACATTTTGTGTTCATTAAATATATTCTGCACTGTAACTTGACTAGAAATGTGAGGTCAGTAAGAAACTTATGTGTGTTTATGTATTTTTCAGCTAAGCATATAGAGTCCCAACTAGCTTTTAGTATATAGAGATGGAAAGCTGGCACAGGTAGAACTTGGAGAGAAGTAGCAAAGATGAGCTTCATACCCTGGAGTAAAAGGAAACATGTAAATGGGTGCTGTCATGCCAAATCTTCTGAAACAGTCACTGGTGGCAATGAACTTTGAAAAGTTAATAATAGCTGGAAATAGTTTTTTCACCTCTCCAATCCTTATTTTGATTTCTCTTGAATGATTGATTCAGAGGACTTTGCAGCCTTGAAAACAGTGAACTGAAAAAATAAGGATAAATTATATGGTTCAACATAGTGAGACTTGGTGTTTTGTTTTAATGTTGGGTTTTTTTGCTCTTTGTCAAAGTGTAGTGCCTTAAATGAAATTTGTATTCTTTGTGAAGCAACTTGTATTTCCTGTAGATGCTGCAAGTTGTCTCTTGACTTAGCCATCACTTTGCTCTTACCACTTCTCAATCAACGTTGGTTTCAGTTTGCCAGCTTGCTGCAAGTTAATTTCTTTGGGATAGAACTGTATAAAAATTTAACATCTGTTACACTTCTAACTCCCAACAGGTTATGAGCTTCATGGTGTGGAAAATATTCCTCCAGGACCGGGACTTGTTGTGTTTTATCATGGAGCTACTCCTGTTGACTTTATCTATTTCTCAGCTAGACTTCACGTAATGAAGAAGAGGCGCTGCAGCGTAGTAGCTGATCATTTTGTCTTTAGATTACCAGGTAACATACTTCGTTATAAACAAGCAGTTTTGGAAGTCTTACTTTAATTTTTTAATAGTGTAATTAATAAAAATCGTGTTGCAGGAACACAGCTTTCAGAACAGACATTCAGACAAATCTAGTGAAAGTTTTGAAGTAGAGCATGGTCTTTACAAACAAGAATGAGACTGGCCCATGCAAGGATGGGACATAGTCCTGTCTATTGTAGGAGAAACAGTGTTCTCTGTATTAATCGTTAGGAAATACTTCAATAAGATGCTTCTTTTTTATTAATGCGGGCAGAATGAGTGGTGTAAACTGATTAAGAGTTAAACTGTTTGGAACAAATGCCCTGTAAGTTAAGAATACTAGTCTGGAGAGACAATGTATTTTCTTATCCCACCCTACTCTTATCCAGTTGGGGATGGCAGGAAGTGGAACCTGTTCCCAGGAAGACTGTTTCAAGTAGAATCTTTTTTGGAGGAAGGCTAGATAAGTGTTCAACATGTTTGTGTGAAACATGAGATGAAGTAGGTAGAAAATGAAAAATACGTTTAGGGCAGGATTTTGGCTGGACAGCCTAGTAAAATGCACTGCCAACTGGTGAAACTAATTATGTGAAGGATTTGTTTTTGTCTGTGTGAAATACAGTAGTACCCACTTTCTTTTGCAAGTTTGGTTTGTGACTAAAGGCTGTCAATTCACAAAATGAATTACAAGGAGTGTTCTGTAGTGTACTGGTGCTTTTAGTGGAACCAACTCATACAAGAAAACCGTCTTTTTTGTCGGTATAGATTTATTTCAGCCTTGGTCCCTGAAAATAACTTTTTCATACTGATCACAGTGTGGCTTTGCCTCTACAACGGCTTTTGCCAACAATTTCGTTTGTCAGGTTATCAAATCTTTTGCATACAGATGACTAATATAACCTACTTCGTAATGCAGATTCGTCTCTGTATTGTATCTGTATAGGCACAGTTGTTTATCAAATGGGAGATGATGTTTTACTCCATTTCTGCTTTAAAATAAGGCTCTAAATGTGAGTATACTTACGAGTCCCCCAAATATCGTTCGGTAGCAGTGCAGAAACATCTCACTGAATGGCTGGTCTTGAAGAGCTGGTTTCAGCAGTACAGCATCTAGCTAACAGCTACAGGCATTCCTCAGCGATTGATACTGGGACTACTGCTGCTTCGTGTTTCATAGAAACCCTGCATGAGGGATTGGAGCATGCACAGGGAATTCACTGATGATACCAAACTGGGGGGAGCCGTCAGTACACTGGGCATTAAAGCTTGTCTTCAGGGTGACTTCATAGAAGTCAACTGGCAGAAATATTATGAAGTTAAGAAAATGTAGAGCTCTGCATCTGGGGTGGAGCAATTCTGTGCAACAGTACTCTGGATAAAAGGAGGCTTTGCAGGAAAGGACTTAAGAGTCTAGTGGACAACAAGCTGAATGTGAGTCGGCAGTGTGCCCTTATAGCAAAGAAGATGAACTGCATGCTGAGCCTTTTTTAGCATGCATGTAGCAACTGGGTTGAGTGAAGGGGTTTTTTCCCTTGGATTGGCACCTGTGCAAGCACATCTCACAATACGGTGTCCAGTTTTGGACTCCCCAGTACAGGGCACACTGACACACTGGAGCATGTTCAGTGGATGATGGGGGTCTGGAGCACACAGTGTAGAAGGAGAGGCTGAGACAACTGGATTTGTTTGGTCTGTACCAGATAAGAGTGGGGAGAGCAAAGAGTCAGGCTCTTCTCACAGGTGTACAGTGGTAGAATGAGAAGCAACAGAGACAAGTTGCAACACAGGAAATTTTGGTTAGGCACATGGAAAGGTATTTTACTATGAGAGTGATCTGGCACCTGAGCAGATTGCTTAGACAAGTTGGGGAATCTCCATCCCCGCAGACTTTCAAAACTCCACTGGGTGAGGCTCTGATCTAGTTCAACTCGCTTTGAGTGAGAGGCTGGACTAGATGACCTCCAGAGCTTCCTTCTAATCTACATAATTCTCTGGTTCTGTGAAGGAATTAAGGGTGTTGAGGGAGACAAGCCTAAAGAGCCCAGAAAATGTTCCAGATTGTTTCAAAATAAGCACTGTAATCTATGACTGGCAACTCATCTAGACGCTGCCTCTCTTGTGAATCAAACCAGAAAGACTATGTAATTTTATCCTAATGCTAAGGCTGTCTGATCTTGATTAAGTGTTCAGATTAAACTGGATGCCTTTTCAGAAGATGTTTTAACCAAAAGTTATTATGCGCAGTGCAGGGGAAATGGGAAGGGGTGGTGGTGCTTTTGGGAAGTCTGTTAGATACACATGGATGTGTCAGTATTGAGTATGCTTTTGTTCCTTGCATTTTGGAGGAGAAGGATATGAAATACGGTCATGTGAATTCTTTTTTTCCTTCTTTTATAACTAGAGGTTAGCCACAGGGGAAAAACAACCTCAATATTCCAGGCTTCTGGTTCCTTTTAGACTCTTATCTGTGTAGTGCTCAGAAATACTTCTCTAAGTATTGACTTCTCTAAGTTTAGGAGAAAGCCTTTTCCCAAAGTGTTCGGAGAGGACTGAGATTTCACTTGTGTTCTTCTGCATCATCCTCTGCTATAGTATGGGCCATTTTTACTTCCTCAAGTCATCTGGGAGCTCTATTTTAAAGGTTCCCTATTCTTTTATGTAACCAAGACAGTCCCTTTCCTGTAATGTTCCAGAGGAAAGGAGCTTTGGCTTCTTGTCTATTACGTGCACAAGGTGTTGCAAAGTATCTTGTGGATTAGATGCTCTGCAGCTATACATGTGTGATTACGTAGAGCTGTGAAAGGTTGGATTCAATGGTCTAAATGGTTCCTCTCTGGGGTCCTAAGGCTCAGCCATGGGAAAATGATGACATCTTTGCCATCTGCTGCCCAGTAGCTGACAGCCCTGTTGCAGTTACTGGGGCCAAGATGGAGAAATGTGCATAGTGCACAAGTTGAGAGCAGTGTTACATGCATTACTGGGTTCTCTCCAAAGGGTTTTCAAACATTTCTGCCAACACAGTCTTGTGGAAATTAGAAAAAGAGTATGTTGGGGCAAAGGGCAGAGTTCAGGTTGAACTGTGGAATAAAATTAAGTTTGAACTTCTTGGTGTCTTGAAGAATTAGCGTGTTCTGCATGGCTGAAAAACTCTGTTCAATAATTTTGAGGGTTGTTCTGTTGTTTAAAATGAAAAAAAATAGATTCTTGGTCACTTTCGTGCAGTGTTACCTGGTACTACCCCAGTGTTTCTTCTACCTTTGTGATGACCTTTGCCTTGGACAGAGGTACCCTGGCTGTCCTTTCAGGGCCACTGTGTCAGATTCTGTCCCTCAGCTGCTTTATGGGAGCCAGGTTCTTCTTTGCTACTGAAGCAGAGCTATCGATAGTAATGTGTGATCTGCTGGCAAGGCTATGAAGTACAGCTCAGAATAAAAAGTTGATACTTGTCATGGGGTGACTTTATGCTGTTATGTCCCCAATCACCAGTCTATGCCCAGACATGATTTCTGTGCCTTTCTGTGCCTGTTGTCACTCCATGACAATACTAAAAGTCAAGGAGGGGAAATACAGCTGAGAAATTTTGTGAAGACTTGAAATCTCCTTGCACAACTATACTGTAGTACAGTTTTTTGTCTGTATTCTGTCAATATTCTGTTCTTTTTTTACTGATATCTGAACTGGACAAACTCATGGTGTTGCTTTGTCACACGTGGCCTCCCCCCCGCCCCTTCCCCAGAGTATCCAATGCAGAAAGGAACAGTGTTGTCACAGCCTCTGCTTCCTTGGAGTCTCTTTTCCTGCTCATCTCGACCCTTCTCATGACTGTTTTGTCTGTCTCCTGAGCTCACTGACAGACAGGACTTAGAGACAGGCAGCTTTTTACCACCAGGTACATTCCAGAGAGTTTTAATTAGTTTGGGAATGTGATGCATTGTAAAAATCAGTTATTGAAGGTCCTACAGAAAAAGCATCTGAAAGAAATGAATTTCCATTAGGTAAAGTCTATTTCAGGTGTTCCTTCATGCAAATGCTACTAGATGAAGACTGATTGTCATCAGCAGTGTGTGAGGCAGGCACAGAAAAATATGAGACAGGTGTAATGCAGCTTGTGTCCTGTTTCCGTGTGTATGGACAGATCCTGATTGGGTATAGAGATGAGTTGGGAGTAATTATACTCACACCAGCTATAAAGACTAGTTAGAGATCAGAGTTAAGAATAAATTAATAATATGTTGCCTCATGCTTTTCTTCACAAGCCCTTATTTTATGCAAGCTGAAATATAAGACAGATCTCTGTCTTCTTAACTATATTTGGACTCTCCTTTAGCGTGTGTGTGTATGTAAAAAATGCGTGCTTATAATCATAGCTATTCATTTGTTATTGAGAGGCAAACTCGACTAGATCAGTTCTTTGTCCTTGTCTATATGGCTGATAAGGTTGTTTGCTACAGTGTGAAACTTCAAGAAATAGAAGTAACGTTTCCCTTACTGCCTAGTCATCCAAAATCACCATTTTTGTATGCACTACTCATAAATACTGTATAAATTTAAAACTTATTGAACCAACTGACTTACTCCTGCAAACAGAGGTTTATGCTAGTTATGTCCTTTCACAATAGACTAGTTGTCTGAATTGATCAGATATGTTCCTTTTGATGCTTGTAGCAAATTTTTGATGTTCTACTGTTTCTTGAAGAGTATGGTCAGAATGACATGTCAAATTCAAGGTGATATGAGGAGTTTATGTAACCTTAGGTTAAAAACTTCAGTTACAATATTAACAGAAAGTGAGTGTACCCAGTTGAGGCCTACCAGATGCCTCTTTGTATGAAATGCCATCCAGGTACTCACAGACTGAACCAGAGTCAATTGCTGCAGTGATCCGTAATGCAGAGAATGATGCATTTTCTTTGTTGTTCTCCTGCTTACGCACGACTGCTCTTTGCCAAAGTTCACAAAACAAAGCCACACAACAATTTCCTGGTACTGCTTCCTGTTGCTCTTTGTTTGGACCATGCTATGTTTGAACAGTAGAGCGAGCAAGGAGCCAGTGCCCTTGAGTCAACTCCTTTGAAGGGACACCTGAAGGATGTCACAGAGGGCTTGACAGTTCTTTTTCAGTTTTGTCCTGATTGTGGAATAACACCTGACTTTACTATGACAAAAAGCCACTGAAACCCCTAAATCTTCAACTTTGCAGACCAAAATCTGTAAGTTGGATTTAATGCTTCATTCCCTCTTGGGGACTTGGGGCTGCAGCTTATTAGACAGGTAAATTTTAGCCATAGTGTTCTGTGCTGGGAATCTGTACTCAATGGTAGTGTGAATTAACATTTTCTGAATTAATATTATCTTACCCTACAGGTTTTAAAATACTACTTGATGTACTAGGAATTATACATGGACCAAAAGAAGCTTGTGTCAGGACTCTGAAGACGGGCCATCTGTTAGCCATTGCCCCAGGTGGACTTCGGGAAGCACTCTTTAGTGATGAAATGTATACTATTTTGTGGAGTAATCGGAAGGGCTTTGCTCAGGTGGCCATTGATGCAAAAGTGGTAAGTATGACACGTCATGGAAGAGAAGCAGAGAATGCTAAGTTACTAGTACTTTCTTCCAGAGAAAGCTGTTTTGATTATTACATGTTTGATGTTAGACTTCTGACTGTCATGAGTATGGTCTACTTGCTCTAGTAACTACATTTCAAGACTCTCTTTGTTGCTTTTGATAGATAAGAAGGCTTTAGAGTCAGCTAAGAATAGTGTGGTTAGGAAATCCAGAGTTTAAAAGAACAAGAGACAAAATACAGGATGGTTTCTCCATCAAAAGTGTGTGCTGTGCTTTACACACACCTCGTTAGTATTGTGATGACTTAGTCGTCCCTGCCCAGCATGGCTGGGAAACAACCCTACATATCAGAGTCACAGAATATGCTGAGTTGGAAGGGACCATCAGGATCACAGAACCCAACTCAGTGTTGCTGTTTCTTCTATCACTGAAGCGTGGTGTGACCCAGCAGGGTAAAGACTCACTGGCACTACGTACTGTATTGGCATTTTATGGTCGTGAGGGATGTCCAGGGCGTACAGCAACAGGATGTGCTGGGCACTGGTGTGAGCTCTCTTCAGTTCTAATGTGCAGCACTGGGCTTGGCCAGCAGGCATGCAGTTATTCATAGGGGACCAACTGTTAAGGCACAACAGTGTGTGATGTGTTTGAATTGTGACTATATTAGTAATCGTTTCAGAGTCCCTCTCATTCTATATTTGTACTTGAAAGATAAGTGCATATGTCCACAGGTCTGCATATACCTAATTTAAAAGCAAGTCTCACACCAGGAGTTTTATATTTAGGTACTGCCAAAGACTGACTAGTTAAATCTCTGGGTTTTATACAGAAATAGAATACTCTTGAGACCCAAGTGTGCATCACTTTTCTCACAAGGAAAATAACACTGCTTAAACAGGTATTTTCAACAGGTTTAGATTTTACTAATGTATTGTAATAGCATATGAAAGGCTGTACTTGAGATTCAACTGTGACTGTACTAGTTACATTTATTTTATTGGATGTGTGTTTGGTTCCCTTTCTGCACTCACAAGGATCTTGTAACTTCGTCCCCCCTATAATCACCCCTGAGAGACACAGTAAAATGGGAAGAGTGTCAGAGGCAGGCTGGAAGTGGGAAAAACATCTTTATTTAGATTAAAGATGAACTCTTAAGTCACCTTGAATCATAAGCAGAACTCCTCATGGAAAGAAGAATGTGTCTGAAACATCAGAAAATGTGTCTAAAACTGGAACCTTCAACTTGTTGAAACTGTCTCATTTCAGCAGTGTTTTTGCCAGAATTTCTGTCATATAAAAAAAAATTTCTACCTCTATGTCAAAAATAAGATGTTCCAAATAAAATAGTTCTAGAATAAAGATACTCGGTTTAGGCAGCTGCACTTCTTTTTTTTCTCTGTAACTATTTACAGACTTTTTTTTTCTCTCAAAAAATCCCAACTTGATGCATGTCTGAAAAGTTACATGTGCTAGCTCATCTCCATGCTTGTTTTTAAAAAGTTTAAAAGAATTCGAGTGTATGAAAATCCCATGAAGAGTTCTGTATTTCTGATGCTGTGTACAGTGGGTACATACTATAAAATGACATTGAAAAACTTTATATAGTAGCTGACCCCCTCACAGTTCTTGTAAATCT
>VYZQ01050468.1:0-11390 GCA_013400655.1 Mystacornis crossleyi
AAAAAAAGTTATTTTTAACACATCTGTTTGACATCAAGAAAAGAAAATTTCTCTTTTAAAAGCCTTCAGCTTAGACACAGCAGTTAAACCCTGGTAGTAAATTAGAGAGCGTTTTTATGTAAGTCCATGGATTTTACCAATACACTAAAATCCTATTTCCATCCACATGGGTTTAAAAAATTTTATGCAGGATATTAATAAACAGGCAAATCCTAACGAAGAGCATGTATTCAGTAGGGTATTTCTGCAAAGTTTCCTTTCATCTATTAACTTCTGGCTTGGTTTGGGACCATTCTTCAAAATAAAAAATGGAGTTATCAATGAAGAATGTTACCCAGAGAATGAATTACTTCAGGGATCAGGGAAACATTTGTTATTTTCCCATTTCTCAACAGCAAAACCCATCCAACCTGCTCTCCTCTTTGGCCGGAGTTCGTTAAAGCTTTGCAAAAATCAGCTTTAATAAGGGTATTGCCAAGGGTTCCTTTTTTTCCATGTAGGCTGTGGGATATTATTTTCCCCAAATAAAGGTTAACATGAAAAATCAGCTGTTTGTTAGGTCTGGTGT
The DNA here is from genome assembly GCA_013400655.1 of Mystacornis crossleyi. Taxonomy (NCBI): domain Eukaryota; kingdom Metazoa; phylum Chordata; class Aves; order Passeriformes; family Timaliidae; genus Mystacornis; species Mystacornis crossleyi. The sequence goes on from VYZQ01050468.1 coordinate 569, forward strand.
TTAACAACGCACTAAACTCCAGTGATCCCTTTTTCCAGGATAATTCTGGAACACGAGGCTTCTCCTTTTTTTTTTTTTCCATCTTTGCCCAGCACGAGGGAGAGGTGGGGAGCTCTGCTGGGCGATCCGTCATACCCCAGATCTCGTGGAATTATGGAATGGTTTGGCTTGGAAGGGACCTTAAAACTCATCTCGTTCCAACCAGGACCTGCCTCGTGTCGCACCAAGGGCTTGGCCACTCCTGACCCAAAACCACTGGTTTTAATAATAATCTGCTTATTATTAATCAGCCCTGAATGCAATCAACGTCTTCAAGAGAAGGGCTGCAAGGACTGGGTCCTTCAATTAAAGCCAAAATGAAGATGTTGTTGCCTTTTTAGCACCAGCTCCCATATTTTTTTCCATCTAAAATCCAAATTTAAAAGGGAAACACCGAGAAAATCTTGCTGAAAGCAAATCGCGTGGCGTTATCCGTGGTTCAAAAGTCAGCACGGAAAGTCATTAATAAAGAACAGCTTTTCTAGAAACCTTACAATTATTTTTGCCTCTTCTTTTTCCCTTTTTCTCCCCGGCGCTTTCCAGAAATCCCTATCTGGCGCACCTGGGGTGCAGCCGGGTCCGTGGGAGTGAGCGGGGCAGAGCCAGGGGCACGAGGGTGGGAGCTGGGACGTGAACTCCGTGCCCGGGTGTGGATGTCAGGCTGGCTGCCTTCGCTCGGTCTGTCCCGCCGGATGCTTTCCTTGGCATCCCTACAGGTGAAGCTCTGGCAGCCAACTCCAACCGGCCCCGGCTGCAAAACCCTGAGCAGGCACTTGGATGGGAAAGAGAAGAGCTCTGAGCGGAGCTTTGGCTGGGATATTAAATTCGAAATCCTAAGAACCTCATAAAAGCCTAAAATAGCCTTATAAATATTTATAATTTATTCTTATTACATTTTATTTATTACTTCAGCAAGTCTGAACCATGGAAAATTACACCGAAGCCATCGAGCTTAGCGTTGACTGAAAGGCCGTTTTTAACAGATAAACAAAAAGGCTCCTAAATAAATCCTGTAAAGCTCCCAATCCAAGACAAACAGGATCATTAGGATTTTAGGATGCTCCTGCAGAGCATTGTCGGGTGCTTTAATTGTTTTATGGGGTAGAAATAAATCTCTGCTGACGGGTCGCGGTTAAAAGCTGGGGCACTTCTGGGGAATCCACACATCCTAAAAACATCCTTGTCCAGACATGTAAGAAACCTGTGAAACCAACTGATTTTCCTGCTAAAAAATCTTCTGGTATTCCTGCTGCAGCTCCTGGGCTGTGCCATTGGTTTTTCCAGTGGCAGCAATGGTTTTCCTTGGCCCAGGCTGTGGCCACAGCCCGGAGGAGGCCGGGATTTGCTGGGTCTCCTTCTCCGCCGGCAGCTCCAGGGAGAACCTGGAGTTGCTCGTGGAATTGTGAATACCCTGAGCTGGAAGGGAATCCCAGGGATCGTCGAGTCCAACCCCTGGCCCTGCACAGGACAATCCCCAAATCCCACCCTGCGCCTGGGAGCACTGTCCAAACACTCCTTGAGCTCTGGTACCATTCCCTGGCAGCTTCCCTGAGGGAAGAACTTTTTCCTCAAATCCAACCAATCCCTCCCCCGACACAGGTTAACACTGACAGCTGAGAGGCCAGAACTGGAATATCAGGAAGTTCTTTCCAGCACTGTTCTTTGGAATGTAGAACCTAAAGGTAAATCCGTGGAAGAAAGTCCTCTGCCGCTTGGTCTCAGGTCTCATCAACACAGAAATTTCCCCGAAATTTCGGGCGGAATTTGAATCGGGGCCAAATTTTCCTCTGACACCTTCTTGCCTCCGTAACTGTCTCGGGCTGTTCTTTCTGAACAAGTGGGAGGAATTTGGGCGGTGATGCCGTGCAGTGAGATTCCCTCTGGATTTACTGGGAGCGTGGGGAGGCCCTGGCACCCAGAGAAGCTGTGGCTGCCCCTGGATCCCTGCGCACGCCCAAAACCCTCGCTCCCCGCCACAGACTGCACATTGTGTGGCTCTGTATTTTAGATGTAAGTTTTTGGATTGAATCAGCTTTTAAATTGATAAAATATTACATATTTAAAAGCTCCACGATGCAGTAAAAGCCTCAATTTTTTTGGGATGGGGCTTGGAGCAACGTGGGATAGCGGAAAGCGTCCCTGCCCATGGCAGGGGATGGAATGGGATGAGCTTTAATATCCCTCCCGACCCCAACCGTTCTGTGATTCCACGATTTGAGTTCAAATGAGCCTCGTGTTTATTGTCCTACCTGGAATTCTTTGCCTACAGGCAGCGTTATTATCCATTAAAAATGAAGCTGCCTTTGAAGCCGCTGCAGTGAAACAAGAACTGGCCAGCAAACCAAGAAATGGGACTGGAGAAAACAGCAAGCTCAGACTGATCCTCCCGGTTCCATGTATTTAACCTACATACTTCAGGAAGGAAGAGGCCGGGCAACAAACTGATTGTCTCTCTCTGTGGATCACCTCCACTCTGAACTTTCTCTCTCTTAGCCTCCTCGTAACCTCGCAATCCAATAATGATAAAATTCCAGAGATATCCTGCAGATGACAAAAGCATTTCGTTCAAGTGTGGTGCTACAGATTTGACATTTAAAACCGGGCCTGGAGCTGGCCAGCCAGCCTCTCATACAACAAAAATAGCCTTTTCTTTCCCACATTTTACTATCTGCCTTTTGTTTATGCAACTGTTCAGCAAACCCAGCTGGATCACAGGCATTGTCATCAAAGAAACATTCTAGGTCAGCCAGAAGTGGATGCCAATTGTCTAAAAATAAATAGAGGCTTTGTCACTGGAGTATAATTTTAAGGCCCCTGTGATGAATAATGGAAGGGAAAATCTTTCCAAACAAGTGGGACGCACAGATTTCCAGCAGAAAGATTTCACAGTTATTGTAAGCCCCAGATAACCTAATTTTTCATTTATTTCAATAGAAGTGATACACAGGAGCTCATTAAAAGGTTTGGGATCGGTTTGCAGTATTCGAGGAGCTGCAGAATTCCCTGGAAAATGAGCCCAGCAGCACCTATCACACAGGCAGGACTGAAATGCTGTGGGGAACCAATTTCCTCCGGGTCACCAAGTGGCAGGAGCGGGATCAGATTTCACACTTCCCGCCTCTTATCCCTGATATAATGCACAAATTATTTCCTCTGAGCTAAAAGAAGAGACAAGATAAGCCCCCCTGGCTTTATCAGTGCAGCCTAATTGCTGAAGATCTTAAAGGAGCTGGAACGAGCAGCTGAGCACCTCCAGAAGCCCGGGATGCTGTAACAACGTGGCTCTGGAAATATATTCATTTAAAGAAAATACTTAGCTGAATTCCTTCAGGGAAGTTTGTAAAAGCTGCTTCCTCAGTGGATAAACAGCGGCGTTTTCCAGCTGACTTCTGGCCAAGTCTCATCAGCAGAGACAGGATTTTGTCTCGAGTGCCTGACACGGAGGAGTAAAAGATCGTGTGGAAAATCATTGTAAACCTGTAAATCAAAGGGAATTTTTGCTCCGTTTGCTTTGCTCTTTATGAATTCCTATATAGGATATTCCCCGATTTTTCCTACGCAGCTCGAGGTGCCCTGAAAATGGGATGGGTGCAGGGAAGCCACCTCCAAGGTTTGTCTACGGTGGGGTTTGCACTGGGCGACCTGAGAGGCCAAAAAACCTGGGAGTAAAGGGGGGAGCCATTCCCACAGAAAATGTCTGAGGGGCCAAAATCCCAGCTGTGCTTCCCAGGAACTCAGCTGGCACAGGACAACCTCCAGCTCGCTTTTCACTGCTGCATAAAATCCACGGATAAGCCTATGGAGTTCAAAAAGTGATGCTGGACACGCAGAAATTAAAAAAAAAACCCCACTCAAAAGTGGAGCTCAGATGAGCAATCTCCTGATTATCAGCAGGGTCACATCACCACAGCTGGAAGCACCAGGGAAGCCCCGAAATTTGGGACAGAGCAGCATCAGGGCCCTTTTCCAGAGCGGGAAGTGTGAACATTTCATTTTTTCTACAAAATTCCAGTCTTGCCCCCGAATTCCTTCAGTTTGCCGGAATGAATCCCACCTGGCAAAATGAATTCAGGGAGGGCAGTGACTGGAGAATCGTGGAGTTGTTACGGCTGGAAAACACCGACCATCACCCAGCACCAGAAACCGTGTCCCAAGCGCCACATCCATGTTTTTTCCGCACTCCCAGGGATGGGGAATCCACCACGGGTTCCCCGGGGAAGCTGTTTTACAACCCTTTCCACAGGGGAGTTTTTCCCAATATCCAAACTAAACCCTCGCTCCGTGCCATAGGCCGCACATCGTGGGGGTCCACGTTTTGTATGTAAATTTTTGGACTGAATCAGCTTTTAAATTGATAAAATATTATCAATTATTATATTATATTAAGAAGCTCCACGATGCAGTAACAGCCTCAATTTTTTTTTTTTGGTGGACATTTTTGGTGGCTGTTCTCCCTCAGAGCATCAGCGAAGGGACTTTTTCTCAAGTTACACTTTGCACTGGCAGCAGAGGAGTGCGGAAGCAGCAATTTTTGGCTTCGTGACCAAAACTCCATGGATTATATGGCATTAAGGAATGGATTCCATCCCCCAGAACCATAAATCCAAGTCCTAAAACAACAAAACGTGTCAATGTTTCTCTTACAAACGGGAGTCACTAAATTGATCTTCACTGAGCTGGTGAAAAACTCGTGGTTTTCACTTGTTCGGGGTTTTGAAATCATCAAGAGAAAACGGCCAAAGAATGACAGAGTAACTGAGGGGGATTTGAGGGAACATAATCCAGTGCTTCATGCAAAACCAGGGAATTACTGAGCGCATTGCTGAGACAGAAACCCCCTCATGCTTTTAACATCAGATGTTGCTGTGAAATATATTAAAAAGGATGTTCTATCTCTTCAGAAGGAAATCCAACCACTTCCTAACCCTCCATAAGCTGCAGAAATTGTTTAAAATCTAAAGCAAACTATCCCAGACACAAATAATTTTCTTTTCTAATTGGCTGGAACTTCACTGCTCCTCAAAAAAAAAACCTTCCTCCAAGGGCTCTAATTCCGCAAACGTTACAACTCCGAAGTTTCAAACGTTTCGCAAAGTGCTCGCGGATAAAAATAGTTTGGAAAAAACCATTTCAACGATTAAAAAAAAAAAAAAAAAAGAAGGGGGGGTGGGAAGAAAAGGGGTTTTTTTGCACGTTTTTCTCATCAGGTCGGATCCTGGTTTTCTATTAAAGTTATTCCAAGAAAGGAATGATTCACACTCGCCGGGCTGAAATGCTGAGAAATTTGTGGCATCTTCCATCCTCAGCCTGGCCGCTCCAATGAGGCTGCGAGCAGCGGGAACGAGAAGCCACAGGACTGACAGGAACGCGGAGCCAACGCTTCCCAGCTCTCCGGCGAAACCTCTCCGCCACGAACCCGCCTTTGTTTACCCTGTTGTGAAATCCTTCATCTTCCAGCACTTCTGGGCCTGCAAGGGCCTAATGAATAAAATCTGCTGCGGAGATAATCGCGGCGCTGTCGGGAAGACGATTCCCTGCAAACATCGATGCTGCAAACGCGGCCCGGAGATCCAGCGGGTAAAGGCCGTCCCAGGCTCCTCGGAGAGCAACCTCCCAGTGTTAAACTGCCGCAAAACGAGGGGAAACGCTTATCCGCGGCTCGATCTGCTTGGAAATGAAAGCCGCCTCCAGAAGTGTCATTTTCTCCTCCTGAGGAGAGGCGGGCGGGCGGCGCTCGGAGGGGACCGATAACCCAGGGGGTTGTGCCGGAGCCCGCCTGAAGGAACAGAGCGGCTCCAGGGGGAGGCTGAAGGGAAGACTGAAGGGAAGAGTGAAGGGAAGAAGGCTGAAGGGAAGAAGATTGAAGGGAAGAAGACTGAAGGGAAGATTTTAGGAGGTGGGCCCCGTGTGGCGTTGCCTCGGTGCTGACACCGCTGCCGGAGCGGGGCCGGGCCGGGCCGGGCTTTCCAGCCCCTTTCCCCGCACCTTGCCCAGGCTCCAGCCCCGCTCTTCCAAGCCCTCAGCATCGCATTTCCCTTCCAAGGCAGAGCTCAGCAACTCTTTTCAAGCCCCGGCGTTCACGGAAGGCGGGATATTCACAGAGCACCTTGCGGTTATTTCTGTTTGAGAAGGAAAATGTTCCGTGCCAGTGCTGGAGCCACGAGGGGGGGGAAAGGGGGCTCTGTGGGGGCCTTTTTGCTCCCGAAAAATCCCTGAGAGGAGGGGACAGCCGGAGCGGGGGGAAGTCGGGCTCTGCTCCCAGGGAACGGGATGAGAGGGAACGGCCTCAGGCTGGGCCAGGGAAGGTCAGGTTGGACGTCAGCGGGGATTTCTGCATGGAAAGGGTGGCTTTAAACTGCCAGAGGGCAGGGTTGGGTGGGATATTGGGAAGGAATTCCTGGCTGGGAGGGTGGGCAGGCCCTGCACAGGGTGCCCAGAGCAGCTGTGGCTGCCCCTGGATCCCTGGCAGTGCCCAAGGCCAGGCTGGANAATCCCAGTGCCCGATTTCATACCAATTCCACATCCCAGTTCCTGAGCTCTGCCTCCTGATTACACCAAGGTAAAGCACAAAAAGGCAGAATTTTGAAACCATTCTGGTCCTCTCTCAGTCCCGGGGCTTCCTGTGTTTCATTGCTTTGAGGGGAGCAGGGTGAAGAATTTGTGGATTTATAATTATCCCACGAGTTATCTTTATCCCTCGCATTCCTTGGCTGCTGACTCAGACACAGGAATCTCTTGTGCATCTCTTCCCTGTCTAGGACAGCCCAGGAGTGGCAGCTGCACCTCCAGGGTGACCTTCCTGCACCCTCTGTCGAGCCTCTCCAAAGGGGTTACGGATCCAACTCATGGATTTGCTGCCTTCCCTGCAGATTTCTTCCTTGCCCCTTTTTTTAAACTTTAAACTCACGTTTCTTTCAAAAGATTCAACACCTCTTTTGAATGCATGGAAAGTCAGTGCTCCTTCCTTCCTTCCTCCGTGCTTTCATTCTTTCCTTTGCCCCAGGCTCTCCCTACTCCAGAATCCCCCTCTCCTTCTGCTTCCCGACCTCTCCCAGTGCCCAGACTGCCCCCAACCTGGACACCTGGCCCTGGAGCCCCACAGCACCTCCTGCCTTGTGCGTGGGGCCCTTCCCAGAGCACAGGCTCCCCTGCCCACCCTTCCAGACCATTGTTTATCACTCCTCCCATCGGAGCGCGCTTCCAAAATAGTGACAGCGCTGCTCAGGCTCAACAGAGATTTTTTTCTAACTCAACACTGCAGATCCCAACAAACGTGACTCCAGTCCAGAAATCCTTCTGGCAGCCCACACTGTCCCCCCGGGCTGTCCCTTGGCCATCGCTGCTCCGTGTGAGCAAAACCAGGCTGCAAAACTCAACGAGGCTCGAGCTGAGTTTCAGCGGGAATCTGAGAAAACTGTCTGGTTTAAAGAGATTAAAACGCAACTGGAAATATAATTGTGCTTCTCAGGGGCTGTTGTTGTGACCCTCCCGTCCTCGTGAGGAGGAAGAGCTGCTGGATCAAACAAAATGAAATTATTTCACAGATCTATTCCTGCTCAGCTCCGGCTCTCTGATCCACGTTGTTTGTGGCTCCAGGTCTCTCCTCTTGGAGTATTTGGAATTCCTCCTCGAGCCCAGCAGCCTTCCAGCACCTAAAGGGCTCCGAGAGAGCTGGAGAGGGACTTGGACAAGGGCGTGGAATAACAGGATGAGGGGAAATCGGTTTAAACTGAAGGAATGCAGGGTTAGACGGGAGATTGGGAAGAAATCCCAATCTCTTCTAGGTGGGGAGGCCCTGGAATGGATTTCCCAAAGCAGCCGTGGCTGCCCCTGGATCCCTGGGAGTGTCCAAGCCCGGGATGGACAGGGCTTGGAGCACCCTGGGACAGTGGGAGGTGTCCCTGCCCATGGCAAGGGTGGCACTGGATGGGCTTTAAGGTCCCTTCCAGCCCAAACCATTCCATGATTCCAGGATTGTGGAGCTGCAGCCACAGTTTTACCCCTAACCCAATGCCTTGATGGAAAAATGCTTTAAAGAGCATTTTGCTCCTGAGGCTCTTCCATGAGCTCGTTATCACAGCCTCATCTCTTACCAGAGAAACAATTAAAAAAAACCCTTCCGACCTGAAGAAATGGTTCTGGAATTTTGCTGGGTCTGGGGGTTTTCTGTGATTTCCACCCCTTTTAGCACCTCTTGTTTTAGAGGGTGAAAACGCATCTCCTGGTATTTCAGATGCTCCTGGAACGCAGCACTGCTCCCATTTCTTTGACCCCATTTCCCAGTTACCTTTTTCTCTCAGATTTAGAAGAATTAAGTGGCTCGAGTGTGTCCAAAGCAGCAATTTCTGCCCAGCCCTATTCCCTGGAGCTGGGCTCAGTCCATTCTTGTTCCACCTTCCTCATGTACCAAGATTCCACTCCAGTGCACGTTTTACACCCTCTGCTCTCCCGCTGAGGAAATCCCTCTATTTGCCTTGTATGCCTTGGACCACATGGAATTCAGCCATCCATCAGATCCTTGAAAAATCACATGTGCACATTTGGGCTGGGCTTTTTTTAAACTGTATTTCCTGTTCCAAGCTGGCTTCACCAAAAAAAAAAAACCAAAACCAAACCAAACCCAAAATAACCTTCGCTCTGTGTGTTTTGTCCCAAAAATTCAGCTTTTAAAGGTGCTGTCCCCCAAAATTGCACCTTGCTGGAGGAGAGGGAAGACCTGGCACAGATTTTTCCTGAAAAAAACGCAGATTTTTCCTGAAATCGAGATTTTGGAGCTCTCCCGTTGCTCCCAGAGTGAAGCTGTGGGGGAAGGATTGATTACAGGACCTGACAGGGCTGACTGATAATGAAAAATCTCATCCTGATGAGGAAAATGGCCCCAAATAATTCAGTGGAAACGCCACCAAGGCGGGAATATCAAACCACCGCGTGGAAAACGAGAAGGAAAAATCCCAGTGGCATCCTGGTATTTTCTGATCTCATTCCAACGCTGTGATTTTTACATGAGGTCATGGTTTGAGATCACGTTTGTGGGGCCGTGCCAGAACCTTTGTGGGATAAAAGGTTTTCCCTGGAATCGCCACGGAGCGGAGCTGCCCAAAATCCCCGCGGATTTAAGAAAAGCCGTGAGGTCTTTGGGAGCTGTTCCCTAAAAGTGGCACGCGCAGATTCCAAAGGCACCAGCGCAGCACGGTCAGGAATTTCCAGCTGAAAGCAGGAGGAATTCCAGGAGGAATGGCAGGGAAGCAGCAGCCAGCAGCCTTTGATGGGCTGAAGAACACAGACCAGGGGAACCAAAGCACGGCCAACACACAAAGACCCGTAAGGAGCCAAATTTTTCCTGGAGCAACTCGAGAAAAAAGATGCCAAAGACCCTCCTGAGGGAGAAACCAGGCCCTGATTAAACACATGGATGAATATTGTAAATAAAATGTTGGAGTAGGGGAAGTCTGGGGTTGGACCTCAAAAGAGCAGGACAAAAACGAAGGGTTTATTTAGGCTGAGTCTCAAGGCAGCTCTAGATAATCCCGAGGGCAGGAAATCCATATTTTACCTGGTTTTCCACAGGTAACAAAACTCCAGCATCCAAATAATTCTAAACCAACTTGGAAATTGCAGTGCAGAATCAGATCCACAGAATAAAATACTGGAGTCCCCGAAATCTGGGCAAACCCAAAGAACTGGCTTCTGTCAACCCAACAAACTCTGTCAGCTCTCGAACCCAAAGGCTCCTGCTGCCTGTCAGCACCGAGCCCAACCCCAAAAATAAATCCCGGGGCTTTTTCTTTGGAATCCAGCCCCCCAAATTCTCTTATATCCGTAAATATCTATCGAAGTGTTAACATATTTCCAGTATTTCCGAATGGAGGGAGCCCAGATTTCTTTGATCAGTGATAAGGGCTGGGCTGAACTCTGACATCGATGGGTTTGAGTGCTTAGAAAACGTCGTTTGTACTCCAAAACACCCCAGCCAGAACCACCTCCCTCGCCGAGGAATGCGAATTCCACGGGATGCTCCAGGATCCCGCTCCGCGTTAACCCAGAGCTCATTTAATTAACTGCAAACCTCATTTAATGAATTGCAAACCTCACCTCATCAACTGTAAAACTTCGCGCGGTGAGACAAAATATTTCTGTTCAACTGGAGCAGCACTCACAGTCCTGCTACCAAACATTCCCTAAAATCCTGCTTTTCATTCCTTGCAGCACCCATTTACTGGTCAGAAAAAAACCACTCGGAAGAGTCGCTCCCGGATTTTTTCCCTTTCCCTTTCCATCCTCACAGCAATTCCCCTCTCTGTTCCGCTCACACCTTCGCACCGCCCAGAGCTGGAAGGAAAAAGTTGAATTCCCAAGCGGATTTTTCTGGGAATAAGCCACGGGATGCCAGCAGCGCTGCCGTTTTCCCGGGATTTTCACTGCAGCTTCACCAGCACAGCCGGGCCCCACCTGAGTCCTCCTGATTCCGCAGGGATCGGGACCAGCCGGGAGGAAAATCCAGTCCTGAACGTGAGCCTGGAATGGTTCCCTCCTGCCAGTGGGATACTCGGGAGCAGATAATGTCAGAGCCAAACCCCTCCTCCTTTTCCAGGACAGTTCTGAAGAAAATCGGAGTTGGAATTATTTTTTCACGCTGAAAATGATTTTTACTTTGATTTTTTTCCCCCCTCGCGGAATATTTAATTCCGATCTGTTTGGGGTTGAATGCTGGAAAAGGAATTATTTTGTGTGGTTTTGCTGCCGTATTTCCCTGCTTTTACTGCCCAGGGAAGCTGTGGATGTC
>VYZQ01050470.1:20239-31384 GCA_013400655.1 Mystacornis crossleyi
TCTCTTTGTTCAAGAAAATCATATTCTCATGACCCACCAGTGCACTGTATACATTCTGGCTAGGAGGTCCTTAAAACCTATTCGTGAAAAATTCCCATGAGGTACTCAAAAGCGAGGTATAATTTTGTTTGAAATGGACATTTATATGATGAGTACTGTTGTTACTATCTTTACGTTTCTAAGATTTAGCCGATCACCTTCCTGCTCTAGGGTGCCACTGTGATACTTCTAGTCCAAAAGTTTTGGAAAGTGTCACAGCACCAGCTGGTAAATTGGTAAATCCCAATTGTGAGGGAGAGTCCCACAGGTCAATATGAGGTACAGCAATCCTCTGCAAGCAGTTAGCATGAGAAGCACTACTATATAAGCATGGCATAGATACAACTATTAAGCCTGACACTACCTGAACTGCTGGAAGCTGCAATAAGCCTTGAAAATGTCTCTTTAAGCATATAAGCTGGCAATTCCCAAAGAGAAGTTTGTTGCAAGGCAGTGAGGGTGCAAATGGAAAAAGTCTGTGAAAGTGAGATAGAACAGTACATTACATTCTGGAAAGACTAGACTCAGGTAGTCTTAATATCACTAAGATCTCCAAAGAGAAGCTTCAAGATAAAGAACATTAAAACCACATGTCTATGAAATAAGTATTAGCTGGAGTATTTCTGAAATAGTCAGGTTACAGATCTTCTGATGTTCAGTATTCTATCAGAAAGGAAGAGATAATTGCTTTGAACACTATTCAGTGTATGATAGAAAAGGTGCTTCTTGTTCTTTTCACAAGCTGTTGTAGATCAAAAGCAACACTGTTAAAGCTGATGAAGTTAAACACTGATGAAAACAAAAACTTTTTAATGAGAATGCAACCCAAAGTACTGAGGTTTTATGGAACCTTTATTGCTAGAAGATACAAACAAATTTAAACTTGACAAAATAAGTGACAGGAGAGCAAGTGTTTATATGTAGTACAAAAGGTCATGGCATTCCTGCCTGTTGATGTACACTGGAAGCAAAACTGACGGGGAAGTTTTCAGAAATGGCACTTTCTCAGAGTTAAATGTAAAGCAGAATCTCAGAGATGAAAAAAAAAAGAAAACATTTCAAGGTGTTCTGTTCTGAATTTAAGCTGATCCATCAAGGTACTTACTGTTCCTGGAATTACAGATGGGGATTTTGGGGAAATTTCTTTCTTTGGAGAAAAATAATTTGAATATTAGAGATCTGATAGTAGTTTATCTGAAATGTAATTAGCATTGAATTGTAACTAGGCACGCATGCCAGGAGGAATGGCTTTTAAGTTTTCTTACTTTTCATGAAGACTTGTGGTTACATGTGGCTACGTACTGCTGTTTTCTAATGTGATACATGAGGAATGCCCATAAAAGAATGTTATCCATAAACTCACTCTTTCCAGCCCTGTACATACACACAAAGAAAAATTATAGACTAAACACACAAAGGAAGACTAATTACATTGGCAAGAATAGAGCAATTTAAGTATTTAATTTCAATACATTAATATTGTCTCATTATCAATTAATTTCTTCACACATTATTTGCTGATGAAATTTCTTTTTCTTCAAGTTGGTAATATTTGTAAAACAAAAAGGACTACAAATTTTTTTTTTTTTCCATAAGTAAGCTTGATGGGGTGGATAATAAAATCTGAAGATATTTATCTTTTTTTAAATGAATACTTAAATTTTTATTCTTTTTAATTCAGAAGTCAAGACAAACACTATTTAACTTGAAGCATGTGAATGCTGCCTTTGGTGTGACTGCATGAAATTAATCACATGCTCTATTGGATTAGATCATGAATATATATTGATTTCACTGAGTTGCCAGGAAAGGAAAGGAGTTGCAGTCAAAGCCAAATAGTATAGGTTTATATTTGTGTACACGTTCTTTGTGGCAATGTATATAAAACTAAGTGACAATTTTATTAACCTGGCATATTTCAGTGATGAAATTAAAAAAAAAAAATTATGCAGGGGTCAATGTCATGTTCACAAACACACACATCTCTTCTGAAGTCTTGCCAACTGCAAGCAGACTTGCAGCATCGCAGGATCATTAAGAAATTCAAATGGGGTTAACCAAATATTTATATATGAAGTCACTGAATGTCAGTAATTTTCTGTTTCTAGTTCCAATGCTAGATATTAAAATCTATGTTTCATATTCTATTACCTTTTTTTTGGACTTTAATATCAGTAATCAATAAACAAGTTCCACCAGTTAAAAGGAATATGTGTTTTTAATCTAGAATTAAGTTTAGAAGGTATTTAGGCGCTTATAACTCTCATTTCTCATCCTTAAAAAAAGAGCATCTTTCTGGCCTGTGGTCAGGTTTATAGTGTTCTCATCATAACACCACCTTTGTCTTTTTAAAAACAACTCTTCTGTTGGAGAAAGACTGTTTATATGAACAAAAATTTTTATATGAAAATAAAAATACATGACTTTTTTCATATTTCTACTTGCTCATTGTCTTCCTACCCTTTGAAATTCCTCAAGCAATTAAAAAAAAATATTTTGATGTATAAATCTTCTACTGTCCCTGAGTTAAAAGGAAATATGCAGCTCAAGATTAATATCTGCATATTTTACCATTGATAACATGCTAGTAGCGTTGGGGAAATCAAACTTGTAGCCTGGAAGACCATATCCATGGTGTGGATTTAATCTTCAATCATAGAAGAGAGCAAACAACGAAGAGCAAACCGGATCTCTTAACATGATCTGGAGAGTATAATACTATATTGGTCCTGACTGTAATGACAAAAATAATAAAAATTAGGCTGTATAAGATTATGCAGAAAGATATCTCAGAAAAAGTGCAAATATTTTCATGTTATTGTTCCAAAAGAGGATGAAGGAAGAATTTTTTTTTCAATAGTTTAAATAATTTCTTTCTTTTACAGTTTTGATCTTCAAATACAAGTTCTCTGGTTTTATTTTCTTATAGAAGGAGCAGAGATGTTTGTGTACGACTTCTTTGTGATGTTATGAGGCAACAGAGCAAAAAAAGACCTGTAACCAAAAGTTGAAGATCTAAACGGTATTCTACTTGACAAATAAATATATACATACATAAAATGAATATATATATTTCTGTTCTCATAAACAGGATCTCACTGATAAAGCAGGACATTGTTACAGAGAGCAGGAAGCTTTGCTGTGACACACACTGCAGCCTTTTGTAGAAAGATACAGAAAAGATAAGAGAGTTCAGAAAATCAAAAGTATCCTCGATATGTTTAAAAAGTGAATGGTAGGCAAAAACCAACCAATTTTTAAATTATACTGTTATCAATTTAATGCTCCATTCAGACTAAAAAAGTGAATGCAGTGTAATGTAATAACTTGCAGCCATTGGTAAATGATCATAGCAATATTTCTTCACAGTCTGCCCTTCTGATGGCCCTGTAATATATACTGTTGAGGTTAGAAAAGTAAGACTTTTATCACCAGATACATCACAGACTTAGGAATGTATGTCCTAAGCAAAAAAGGCTATGGAACATGAACAGCACAGATAATTATGATTCATTTGGAAAAAAAAAAGCAGGGTGGGTACATTCAGAGTCTGTTTTTTTTTCCAACAAATAGAACTAAATAGAAACTAAATAGAAAGCTTTAGCTTTCACATAGGTTTTAGTAAGACATCCTGTAGAATTTGTATTGAACTGCTTACAAAGCATGTTAGAAAGACTAACTTCTTATTGATTTCTGTAACTTTTAAATAGATTTCCTATTAAAGTGTACTCCATTGTTAATTTCTGCCTGGTTTGTCTGTAAACATGTGCTCTGGAGTACAGCCTTTTGTGACATTGTAGTCTAGATGGAGAAATTACATGGAGGATAAAAACTGAAAAGCGTAAGAAATTGGACCATCCCCATTCCTTCTTTGTCATAATATGATCAAAAACTAGCACCTGAAATATTATTTGATTTTCCATAGTGCCTAATTCAGCAGTCCCCCAGTCAAGAGATAGTATGAAAAGTTTCTAAAAATGAGTATAAACACAGCTAGAAAGTTTGTAGCAGCCCTTATTTACTACTGTCCTTTGAATACAGAGCCTGGCTGCTCAGGAGACCAGAGTGACCAAGCTGATCAGTGAAAATGAGAGTTCTGTGAAGAGGTGACCCCTGTGGGGGGGATGAGCATGAGTGGATGCGTGGGGCACGGGGTTTCTCTGTCCCTGTTCCCGGGTCATGTGTACCCAAAATCCCAACCCCTATTGGTCAGTTTGAATGTAGCCCGTGGGAATCCTGTACTTAAGGGAGTGTTCACGGGACCCCGGGGGGTTGTTCCAGACCTGTTCTGGGGGCAGTCGCTGTCGGAGTCCCTGCTGGGCTCCGCCCATGTGCGGCCAGGGGGAATAAAATCTGAAAACATCTATCAAATATCGTCTCCTTGATTCTTCCACGGGCCAAGGCTGTCTCCCAGGGAAAGGTTGCAGCCACCCCACTGCAACAGTTCTGATTCTGTGCAAGAACTCTTGCACAAAATTAGTAGTCTCCAGAATAGAGTGAGGAGGTTTTGTCTGATACACATACTTTAATTTCTCAATATAATTTGTCAGCCCACTACCCATATTTACTTTATTTTTTTATTTTTGTTTTGTAACTAGAAAGTGACACACTGTCTGTATTATTCTGTCTTTCCCATCATCTGCTCGAAGTCTTTAAAAAAAACAGCCAGCAAGAATCAATGTTCTCTTTTACATAGGAAATGGATTTCAGAGACATATTTATTAACTGGACACAAACTCTGTATTTGTAAATGTTGGGATTTTTTTTCTGGAATCAATTCATACATGATGCTGACTTGATACTATAGCATGTGAAGAAAGAAGGTAGTAAGAGAGACAAATAGTCAGATAGAGAAATTTGAACATTTTGGATGTCTCATTCCTGAGGCTGTTCAGCACTTTATCTCATAAAAGGTGCACCATGTTTGCTGAGGTGTGTTATATCTCAGACAGTCTTTAACTTTTAGCTCAGTCATTTATTTAAAGGCCCTTTTCTTATTGGAATTTATACTGGAATTTCACTTCATATGGCTGATTCATGTAATACTGTGCATGTTTAAAATTGTCATAGACTATTTCAGTTTCAAAGATGATGTACATATCTGGTTTTTTGTATGTTACTCTGAGTTTCTCCTTAAAATTCTTAGTTGCCTAGTGACTACGTCTTTAAAGATAGCCTCAGTTTCTAATGACATAGTTTTGTTGTGGAATTAACTACATCTGCATTTTTCACCTTCACAAGCATATTTCTTGTTTGCCAAAAGTCTTATGATAATAAATGAGATCCACTGTCTCTTCTCTGTAATAAAGAGGCCCAGCTCCCACAGTGCCTTCTCATAAGAGAAGACACCTCACCATCCTTGTGGTCTCTCTCTGCTGGACCCTTTCCAGAAGCTCCTTCTCTTTCATGTACTAAGGAGCCCACTTCACCCATATTTCCGGAGCTTACCTACAAGGAAGTTATAGAAGACTTCCTTTCTGCCTTGTGACCCAAAATCCACACTTCCCTTCCCCCTCCCCTTGTGACCCAGAATCCCTCACCAGTTCAGAAAATCCTACCTACGCTGCTGAGAAAGGTATTACCAATAAATAACTACAACATCAACCATATCCATCAAAATGTCCCTTTAGGAAGTTACTTTCAATCATTACCTTCATAGAGTCATTTTCCACTTTGTTTTGTTTTGTTGTTTTTTTTTTTTTTAATTTATACTACTTCTTTTCTAGAAACACTTTCATTAAACATACCTTACTTTTATAACCTCACTTGAAGTAGAAAGCACATTCTCTATAATTCTACGAACATTCTGTAATTGCCGTCCTTCTCTCACAGATTTGAGACTTCTGTCATGCTGTGCTGTATTATCCTTTTTTCCACTGTTTCCTTTTCTGGGTATCAATAATTTTTGACCTATCCTTCTATCAAACTCTATCAATGTCTTATAAAAGCTTAGCATAAGCATTATGAAATCACCTGTGGATATGTTTGCCTTGTGGCTCTCTTTCATACTTCTGAAACACTTAGCAACATTTATGTTAGTATCCACCACCCACTGTCCAAACTGATCATCCAGAATTATGCCTCACTACTTTCCTAATTAATAAATAAATAGGTATACATTAATTCCTTCCATCTAGAAATGACCAACATTTCAAATCCTGGTTTCAATTCTAAAGCTAAAGTGTTTGCCAGAATGGGGACATTGTATTGAGACACATCCCTGCCACCACGTGCAGGAATCTCTGTTGCTCTTTCCTCAGATAACTGCCTCTCTTTAAAGCCTTTTCTTTCTTCCTTAAACTCTCCTAACTTATATTTTGTATTACCCTCTCATATCACTCTAATATAAGGTTGCTTCTTTTTTTGGAGAAACCCAAAATGAGATATTGTGACTTTGAAATTGGTTTTATACAATAATATTGCATTACATAGAATAATAGTCTTATAAACGCAGTCAATTGAGAATCAAATATAGTCCATATCAGTGCAAAATAAAAGATCTCTTCTCCCCTTCTCTCTATAATGTGTGATGTAGCAGGAAGAAAGCTGCCACATATAACGCAGACAGACAAATGATTGGTAATTCTCAGGACCCACATCACATTTTAAACTGGTCACCTCAAACACTAGAGCAATGTATGTTGCCTTTTTTTTTTCTTGTAGTCTTCTTCAACATGGTATTTTGGAGACAGTAGTGGGGGCTTTCAGTAAAATCAACCAACAGGAATTTCTGTTCAGACTATGACTGCTCATAAGCTTCTTGAATATCAAAGCACTTAGCATGGTTTAGATGGAAAATCAGAGAGCAAAGGGATACCAGCTGCTAACAGAAAAAGTGCAAGAAATTGGAACTGGTGTTTAATAATCTTTGAAACCTCTACTACTCTGTCAAATCTGGCCAAAATCAATAGATTCAAAAGCTACAGGAATAGGGAAGAAACATACACATACACAGACACATGTACACACTCACCTTCCTCCTGTAGGACCTTCCTACAAAGCCTGCTTGGCTGATGCGTGCAAGGGATGTTCCATGCTGCTCAAACGGACAGCATACACGTGATGAGTGGCCAGATCTGAGTGAAGCAGAAAGGACATTCGACACTGCCGGGCGGTGTCACTGAGGGGGAAAGTGCTGCGTCTTCCCCCAGCGTCCCGCGTCAGGATCAGCCTTCCCTGAGCAGCTGTCTGGCGTGGAGGGCACCCAGGTGAGGCCTCAGAGGCACTCACACAACACTCACAGCTGGTGATGCGATGACAGCTCACACACACACACACGGGCAATCGCTCATAGCGTCGACCAGGAATGAAGGAGCCGAGAGGGGCCTCCTGCATAGGTTCCAAGTGGTTTATTCCAAGGAAGGTCCAGGGACGAATAGCCCAGAACTCAGGAGAGTGCAGGGCTTTTATAGGGGAACAAATAACCAATCAGGAGAGGGCAGAGGGGCAGAGGGAGTACAAATTGACAATTCATGAACCACTGAGGAAGGAGAAAGCTAGGACAAGGAAGAGGAGGACCAATGGGGCATCGAATAATAGAGAACTTTCCAGATCTTATGCCTATGTAACAGGGGACATATATATTACCAGCGCCAAGCATAAAAAGGGGTGGAGGGCCAATGGGTCAACTAAAAACTAACAATTAACATAGGGCAGCACAGGCTTGTGGGTGCTCACCGTAGCTGAGGAGGGAATGTCAGACCTCAGAGCCAGCCTATCAAGGATTCACAGCTGAACTTGGGCCTTGCGGCTCCCCAACCACTTAGGCAGTGGCCACAACCTCCACAACAGACATTCAGTATGCTTACACTGCGACATGCCTCATTTGTGGTCTGGATGATGCACAAGAGCTTCACAGTACATCCAGAAGCACACACAGTCACAAGTCGGTTAAGGAAACAAAGTCAAAGGTTATTTAATCCAAATGTTCCCCCATTTATTGGACTGTTCAGAAAGAAATACGGCTACATAAGGCACACCTATTTTCCCTCTGTAGGCTGGAACAGATGGACAATACCAATCTCTGTTTGAATCACGTGTAAATGTAATCATTTGTTCTCTATGGTGCCTGAAAGAATGGCATTTCAAGAGGCTATGTTTTGCCCTAGAGAGATTTTAAACCCCCCCAAAAGTTCAACCCTAGATAGTATTGTACTGGATGAAACTGGAGGCAAAAGCAGACAGAAATAACAACTTATTAGGAGTGACCAGTGGAAATTTTATGGATAAGGCAGGATAGTTACAAGGGCGCTAAGGGATCACCAAATGCCTGATCAAGATCTAGATTTATATTTTCAGACTTTTTGAAATCTAGCAACTCAAAATCTGATGAATTACCATTCCTCTACTGAAAAACCTTTTCATCATATCTACATATACATATGTATGTCTGCATATATGTGTATATTTTTTCAGTTTAACTTTTGTCTGAGTTTAAAATAATCCTTATGTAGCAATCAATTTTGCTTCTATCTTCATGCATAAAGGATTAGATTGACCTAGGTCTAGATTCTCAAGAATTTTTTCTTTCCATTTTAACAAGGTGAAATAAAGTACTATTTTCTCCTTGGTGTATTCTGCTCTCTTTCTTTCATGTAAAAAAAATATTTCCTGTTTTGAGTGTTTCCTCCCTGACATTTAAGGCACAAATCATCTCACAAGCATCTCTAACTAATCCCAGCAACGTAACAGTACAGGGATATTTTGATGGATTGGTCTTTATTTGTCTGCATCAGTGCCAAAACTGAAATTCCATTTATTTTGTGATATGATGATGATAGTGTCACTCCTTTGTGCTTATCCCTTTTCTGTCCTTTTTTTTGCACAACTGAATGTGGTTTCTAGAGCATATCAACAAACCTAGGTACTTGAAAAAGTACCTAAGGTCTCTTAATGAAAAAAAGGCTGTACTATGGGTGATGAGATGTCCATTTTAACAGTTCATCCAATAAGCAATTGATCCTTCAAATAATTTATTTTAATCACCATCATGACTCCTGATTACTTTTTTTTAAAGGAACGATCTTTTGTGACGGCCAAATGGGTCAATTTGTCTAACTACTCCTCCATGGGAAAAATCCTAAAATGCAAAATAGGAAACAGAATATTTGATCTGAAAAAGCATCTTTTAAAGGGTTCTTCAATAACAATTGATGAATGTGGATTTTATTTTTATTTTTCAAAAAATGTTTGCTGCTGTTTCAAATTAAAGGATATTTTCCCTGAATTATCTCTACTCTGCTTCACCGTGACAGATGCCATAAGCAAGGTGTAGAAGGGTGCAGAGTGAAGATAAATGTTCCTAAAAGTGAGAAATCATTCAGAAGCAGAAATGGAGAACTAGAACTGTTAAAGTGGATAGGCAATTTGATACTTCTATAGTGAAGATAGAAGAGAGAAGCAGGTTCATGCTTAAACCTTGCTCTGACACAGGGAGATATACTAGTTATGGATGCAGTAAAAACTTCCCTGTGACTCTTCACCCATGCCAAGTGATCTGTAACTGTTTTGGGAAAGAAGCATTTTTTTTCCTACATATTTTCTATACATATCTGCAATGGAAAGTGGCAATTTATTTTTCAGTTGTTTCATCAAATAAAAATTGCTGAGTAGCAAAAGTCAGTCAATAAAATGCAACTGTTGATTTAAACATTTATGCTAACTGTATATGCTGAAATTTAGGAGCCTTTATTTTGTCTACAGAATACCATAAATCCATGACCAAGATGCATCATTTATCACCTCGAAAATTTCACAGCAAAAAGCTAAGGGAAAATAGGATGCGGAGAGGAATGGGAAACTTTGATAAACTGTCATTACATATATTGTTAGCACAAAGCAATGACTAATGGAAAATGATCTCTATAGCCAAAGAATTTCTGAGAAACTAATATTTACACAGTGCTCATACAGAGTGGGTTACTTCCCTCCCTTTTTCTTTTAGTTGAATAAAAACTATCTTTAGTCTTGTTCCTGACTGGAAATGCTCATCAGCTGCAGCTGGAAGGCATTAGGTCTGTCCCTGAAGGACATCCTCCCACAGTTCCATCTGAAAGAAATCCAGCAGTGCTCCAAAAATTTCCCTAATATGAACTGAATCAAAAAGAGCAGGAACCATTGACTAATTGAAAATCATATTTCTGTTCCAAACTAAACACCATTGCAAGCTCAACCTGTAAAACAGTTCTAGTTACTTGAATTAAATAAAAGCTATTTACTTACCACCACGCAAATTAGTGTTACATTGACTAAAATATTACAAAAAAGTTGTCTGTTCCATGACATTTAATCTAGGCACTCTATTTCTTTGAAAATTTTGATTATTGTTTCTAGACACATAAACAGTTCTTCATTAGTCACTGTTCACTGCTGCTAAAACTATGAACTTCTGAAACCCATTCATATATTTAATGATATCTGGGATGTAATCCAAAATTTCTAACCTAATTATTGTAATTATGATTAAAAAAATAAGAAGGAAGATGGAGAAGAGAGAACAATAACTATGTTTCCCCCCCACACACACACACCCTCTGTCTCTCTAGATTTCTAGTCTTATAGAGCCTGTATCTTTTTAAATATATGAACTGCAATTAACACAATTGAGCCCTGATCTCAGGTCTCTACTTCCATAACTTCAGTAGTAGCAGGCCAGCAAAAGACACCTATGATACAACTCCTACACCTAAAATTATGGATGAACTTAAGTGCTTTGCTAATTTTGACCTAGATGAGGAGCTGGGAGGGAACTTGCTACTTGAGCCGTGTACAGTGGTCATTGAATGTCCGTAAATTCCACCTCACTGATCGCCATATTTCAAGTAGACATATTATTTCACCACTTGCTAACTGATATTCACCCTCCAGTGATGGAGAAAAAGCTTAGGTGCAGTTATGTTTTTGTTACTATTGTCAATTTTTTTACCAATTTTGCTAAATTTTTGTCACCATATTTCAGGTAGGTACATTACAATAAACGTTGGTTAGACCAGACATTTGGCTGATAAACTCTTATAACTGTTTCCTCCAGCAGCGGAATTTTCTTAAAGTTTAGTTAATTGGGTGTAGATTTAAGATGGCCAGCACTCAAACACTTCACTAATAGAG
>VYZQ01050470.1:91592-110398 GCA_013400655.1 Mystacornis crossleyi
CCTGTAATTATTTTCCAAGAGACCTGGTGCAAATCTGGTACTACTATCAACTTGGAACTACAGAAATGGAATTTAATAGACAAAATTTAGCCATCTGATTTTGTCTATTTAATATGATGATATAATCCTGTCACTCTCACAGTGATGGTGGAAGGGTATAAAGAGATCCAAGTGTTTAAGAGAGTTTATTAACCCAACAGAGACCTATACTGACAGAACAATCTTGTTTTCTGTGTTTCTGTGGCTATGGCACACACAATACCACAAATCTGTTCCTTTAAAATATCTGTGTTTGTTAATGATCTGTGTCCTCTGGGTTGCTATTCTTATCATTCCTGTGCCTCAGTGTCCCATCTAAAAAATGCAAGTTATTACAATATTTTGTAATCTTTTTCTTTCTTTTTTTTTTTTTCCTCCAGTCTGTATTTTATACAGCTTCTCATTTTATGATTGTTTTTCGGCAATATCCAAAATACAAGTAAGTGTCCTGTCTGTGCCCCAGATATATTGAGCCTTATGCCTTATAAAGGGGATTCCTGGTCACAGCTGCCTCTCTAGCATCTACAGGAGCAAAAACAAATAGAAATAATGATGTATTTTTGTTTTAACTAATTTCATGTTATTGTGATCAGAAATAATTTCCTGTTGTTATGATACACTGGAATAATGTTAGGGTCTTATTTCTGAAATAATCTTAGGATCTGATTATTAAAAGATGCCTCTGCCTGAATTAAGGTGCAAATGAGACCATATGCCAAAGTCAGTAGTAGGGATTTTATTTAGCAGTAAAGCAGGGGGTTGGGAGGGAAAGAAAAAGAGACAGACAAATTAAGAAGAAAGATAGTCACCACTACATAGGTCCTTGTGGCATTCTGCTGGCCTTTCTCCTGTTCCTCTCAGTGGTGGCGGTCCCCAGACTGCTCTTCTGGAGGTGCCACTTTCATAAAGTCCATGTTCTGGGTATCCAGGAGGTGTTGATGCCATTTCCACAACTTGAGATAGCATGTGTGAAAGCAGTTGCTTCCCCTCTCATAGTTTGCCATGGTGGGAATTTTTGTCTGGACAGGTTACTGAGATTTGCCTCACCAGGCCTGGCATCTTCCTGGTGCTGTCGTCAGTTGTTTTCCCACAGTCTGCACAGTGGAATTTTGTCCAGTGTGTTAATTCCAGACCTTTCACTTCCATCAGGGAACATCTCCAGTGACTGAATAGAGGGCAAATATTGCAATCACTTGCTTAAAAAGTTTAAAAGGAGGACCCTGGGAACTACCGATCAATCAACCTCACCTCTCCGTCCTGTTCTCACATGTTCTGTGAGAACATGGAACAGATTGTCCTGGAAGATATATCAAAACTTGGAAGATAGGGAAGTGATTAGAGACAATCAGTACAAGGGACTCCACGTGGGATGAGGTAGGCACTGGTATCAGTACAGGCTGAGGGATGAATGGATTGAGAGTATCCTTGTGGAATGGGACCTGCAGATACTCTTAGATGAAAAATTTTAATATGAGCCAAGACTATAAGCTTGCACCCCAGAAAGCCAACCTTATCCTGGCCTGCATCAAAAGCAATGTGGCCAGCAGGGCATGGGAGGAGATTCTGCCCCTCTACTCTGCCTTCATGAGACCCCACCTGCAGTGCTGCATCCAGCTCTGAGGTCCTCAGGCCAAGAAAAACANGTCTGGACAGGTTACTGAGATTTGCCTCACCAGGCCTGGCATCTTCCTGGTGCTGTCGTCAGTTGTTTTCCCACAGTCTGCACAGTGGAATTTTGTCCAGTGTGTTAATTCCAGACCTTTCACTTCCATCAGGGAACATCTCCAGTGACTGAATAGAGGGCAAATATTGCAATCACTTGCTTAAAAAGTTTAAAAGGAGGACCCTGGGAACTACCGATCAATCAACCTCACCTCTCCGTCCTGTTCTCACATGTTCTGTGAGAACATGGAACAGATTGTCCTGGAAGATATATCAAAACTTGGAAGATAGGGAAGTGATTAGAGACAATCAGTACAAGGGACTCCACGTGGGATGAGGTAGGCACTGGTATCAGTACAGGCTGAGGGATGAATGGATTGAGAGTATCCTTGTGGAATGGGACCTGCAGATACTCTTAGATGAAAAATTTTAATATGAGCCAAGACTATAAGCTTGCACCCCAGAAAGCCAACCTTATCCTGGCCTGCATCAAAAGCAATGTGGCCAGCAGGGCATGGGAGGAGATTCTGCCCCTCTACTCTGCCTTCATGAGACCCCACCTGCAGTGCTGCATCCAGCTCTGAGGTCCTCAGGCCAAGAAAAACAAGGACCTGTTAGAGACAGTCTACAGTACGGCCATGGAAATTTTCCATGGAACACCTCTCCTATGAGGGCAGGATGGTTCAGCCTTCTGGAGAAAAGAAAGCTCTGGGAAGACCATATTGAGGCCTTTCAATATACATGGGGGGCTTATGAGAAAGATGGAGACTTTTTGCAAAGGTCTGTAGTGACAGAAAAAGGGTAACAATTTTAAAACAAAAGATGGTGGGTTAAGGTCAAGATCAGGTGGGATAGTGTTTAAAATAACCTAATCTAATGAAAGATTTCCCTGCTTGTGGAAGGTGGGTTGGACTAGATGACCTTTCAAGGTCCCTTCCCAACCCAAACCATTCTATAAATCTATGATTTTATGAAGAAAAAACTAGGGACTATTTAAAGTAGTGCTTTCCATCTAGGGTTGATTTTTTTTTTCAAAATTTGCTGATTACATTATCATATTTGTAATGTAGGTAAATCTTTTGCTTTCTCATCACTATCTGAGTACTGAGTCCAAGACAAATGCATTAAAAACAGAGATATTGGAAAAAGTCGTGTATCTTTGAAAACATTTCTCTCATTATTAATCATTAGCAACAGCAAAATAATATTTCATACATTATTTGAATGCTGTGGGAACAATCTCAACATTTAGGCTGAAATGCAGCACCTGAAATCTAAGAGTCCTTTCACTCAATAATTGTAACGTCTTGATTCTTCTAGGTATCTGCAAGGGGCATTGAAGATAGGAATGCCATAAAAAATTGAAACATCACAGAAAGTAACAGACTTTCAATAGAGTGGGAAGCTTACTGACAACTACTTCATATCCGTTGTTCTCCCACTTTTTTATTCACTAGGTTCTGATCAGTCTGCCAAGAAGGAACTGGTGTTTCTATAGATAGCTGTGACTTTATCTGGTTGTTTTTCATTTTGGGCTTGGTTTTGCTCCTTTTTTAATTTTTTCTCCACTGACCAGTTTTAAGGCTCAAGGAAAAAAAAATTCTTTTTTAAACATCGTATGGCCATTTTATTTGTATTTTATCACTAAGGATGGTAATTCAGTCAAAACTAATGGTTAGTGAACAAGTATTCCTGAATTTGCCAAATTTCTACAAATATTCTACAGATAAAAGTAGTTAGATTGGGGTAAATCCAGTGTAGATTTTACTTAAATAAGGAACTGATTTTAGGAATATACTGATAGTTGTCTCCTCCTATTTAATAACGTAGGAGGTATTCACTTCAGAAAAATGAATTAAACAGCAGTCTAAAACACTGTAACATTCCAGATGTTTGAGATAGAAAAACTGATTCCTTTTTCTCTCAATCTTTTAAAAAAAGGTCATCTATCTGCATGGCTGAAAATCTGATGGAAATTTCCCATTGAAAATCTGTTTTCTGGACTGTTTACTCACCAATTTTGGACATAGAGCACTCTGAGATCTTTGTGTCCTTTGTTCTTGTCTCAGGAGAGAGAGAGCGAGTAAGTACTGGTGGGCCTGAATACTGTGATTTATTTAAAAACCAATGAGATTAGAGGTACTTGATTACCTGAGATACTCACTAGCCCACAGTGTGACATTCAGTAGGACTGAGCTTCCCCAAAGGCAGAGTTGGAAAGTTGGGCAGCATGTTATACAAGCTCATGACATGGTTCTGCTCACAGATACCAATATTGGGTGGCATCCATCAGGGTGCCTCTCTGGGGTCTCCCATCTTTCATCCCCATGCATCTCTGTGATCTCTGAGATGCTTCCTCACTTCCAGGTTGTTTCCTCCAGCCAGAGCAAAACTAAGATCTTCACCACCTTCTTTCTGATGCTACTTCTTGACAAGGCCACCTTCTTTTTGTGAATTTTTTTTTTTTTTTTTTTTTTTTTTTNTTTTTTTTTTTTTGTACCAGTGCCTCTGTTTGGTATCTAAGTCTCCAGTCTTTCCTGGCTAAACAGTCTGTGTACAAAAGCACAACTTTGCAACTGGTGTTCCTCTTTCATCTCTTTTTATTAACTGAAGGATTTAGGATGTGTTTAGTCTGTTTAGATCAGATGTTACAAAAATTTACATCCAGTCCATACCAGTTTTATCTAGCAAATAGAAGGCTTTTGTTGGGGAATTCAAAAGTTCGGTTTTGAGTACTTACAGTTACATAAACTCATCATGTTTGCTGACTCCTGTTACCATTTGCAGCTTAATGACTAAGAAACAAATACACCACAAGATAGAATTCACTTTAGAATCATTTCAAAGAATCATAAAAGTAAATATATTTTAACAATGGGAATAATTCAATTCCTGTGTGAATGTGGAAAAAGTCACTGAAGGTCAAATAGTTGATTACACAAGTGGAGCAAGACTCTTTTTTTGTGATGATGAAAAAAAAGATGTACTATGGCATAAAAATGATAACAGTCATAAGTCAGAAGATGAGCATTGGGTAAATACATAGATTTATGCTGTGAGGACAGTACAGAAGATAAAATTTATGAATGAGATGGAAAAAGAATGCCTCAAGGTGAGCAAAAAAAGATTTTTCTGAAAATTTAAAGCTTTAAGAAAGAGGAAGAAAAGATTGTTAAAATGTAATTATCATTGTGCTTTTATGTTTCTTGCGTCAGTTTTCATTTCATATTGGTCCTAAAATAACTAAGGCAACGATTGTTTGTTTCTAGAAGGTAGATTGCTGTCAAAAATAGAAATATGCAATGAGCAGCAAGAAAAAAACAAAAAAAATCCTTTATCTAGGGGCTTTACTTCTTCATATAACAATCTGAGTAATAACAACAAAATGTTTCATTTGGTTTGAAACTGCAAATGAACTACTCATCACTGATATTTGAAAATATCTGTTTTTTATTATATGTTTTATCAACCATAGCTGCTTTTCATATACATTACAAGAAAAAAGACTTTTTACAGCAATGAAGGTCACTTGTATGCTATTCTGGATTTAACACAGCTCAAAATTTTTACCCACTGATTTTTATATTAATTTATTATATGATCTCTTTGAATAACAGGTCAAGCAGTGATTCAGAAATGGATGTTCTTTTAGAAATGTACTGGCATGTAGTATTGTATTTCCCCACTCCTTTGCCTGCCCTTCCCACATCATTTTCTGTTGCAGTGGGGTGGCTGCAACCTTCCCTGGGAGACAGCCTTGGCCCATGGAAGAATCAAGGAGACGATATTTGATAGATGTTTCCAGATTTTATTCTCCCAGCTGCAAACGGCCGGAGCCCGCCATGGACTCCAACAGCGACTGCTCCCAAGAACAGCTCTAGAAAAACTGCCCAAGAGTACCATGGACACCCCCTAAGTACAGAACTCCCAGGGGCTACCTTCAAAGTGACCAGTAGGGGACAGGATTTTGGATACATATGACCAAGGGAACAGGGAGAGGGAAACCCCGTGCCACACCAAGCATCTACCTATGCCCATTTTCCCCATGGGAAGAGAGGGCAAGCCCCAACAATTTTCTCTTCCCCGCCCCTAGTCCTGGCCACATCCTCGGGTTCTCCCCATTTGTTCTGTACCCCAACTCCGCCCATGTACCGCCCCTGTGCCCTGAAACCATTAGTCCATGTGCTCTCTCCACCCCCTCATCCCCATATAAAGCTCCAGGCACATGCCATGTGGCGCTGTCTCTGCTTTTGGGACCATGTGAATAAAGATCCTCTGAGGTCCTCATGCGGGGAGCCTTCTCGCCTCCTTTATCACTTCCGTGTTGTGGAGCAGACAGCTAGCTGGAGCACCATGTGGGGCAGCTCAGAAGGGCCACAGGAAGCAGAACCACCATTCTCCCCAAGGCAGCCCCGCAGCACTCTCCAGGAAGGTCCGTGGCTTGCCACACCATCGCAGAATCTACAAACTGCAACACTGGCATTTTGCAAGTAGTTAGGATTACTGGTTTGGTTACAAAAGTTTATGTAATAACAGGTGATTTTGCATGTTTAATTTCAATCCTCTCCTCTCTAGTGTATCCCACGAACTGAGTGTGAACCTTATTTTTACAAATTTCATGTCAATAGAATTCAGTGAAAGATAGAAAGTTTATCAGAATTAAAAGTTACCAAAGACGATTATAGCTTTATAAAATATTAAATCCTGATGTAAGATCACTGACCAATAGTTGTGTGTTTAGAAATGTGTAAATTTTTGTTCTAAAATGTAAAAGCTGCCTCAACTGATAATTGTTTAAAAATGGACAAATCAAAACTCCAGATATGATAGAAAACTATAATTAACCTCAATAAGAAAAGTAAAATATAAACAGATGGAGGAACATATGCTAAGTAAAATGTAAATGTGAAGAGAAATCACTAAGATCTAGAATTTCAGATTCTCTTTTTGATTGTCTGTTTTACCTTAAAGAAATTTCAAAATGTTGTTATAAATATAAGCAAAATTTCACCAAGTACTACAGTAGCGAAACAATGTAATTTGTCCAAGTAGATAAGGCCCCAGAAATAATGAACCTTAAAAGGTACCACAAGTGTGTTCTGAAATGAGGACAAAATATGATAGACAAAAATGCTGTTCCTCATTATGGCAAGCCAGTCTTATCTATCAATCTCCTATTCATCAATATTTCAATTTGAACGTATTTGTGATAATTTTCAGCTACTGCTGCTGCTAAAGTATTATAAAAAATAAAATTTCAACTTTCACCAACTTTGCAAATACAGATACAGTATTAAAGAAGCAAACCACTGAGGAGAAATAATAATACATTAAAAAATTACAAGAAGAAAACACAATAAACCAAAAAAATCCCTCTAAAAGAAGCCCAAACCACATCTGTTTTCTGCTTATTTTCTTGACTAAGTTTTTCACTAATTCTCTTTTGTTCTGGGGACTGGAATGATGATTTTTGATAGTCAAAAACGCAGGGTCCAAATTTGATTCCATTATGATGAATAATGTTCTTTTTTTACTTTTCTTGTCTGTTCTTCAGTCTGTTTTTTAAACTATTGATTCTCTTGAAAAAGAGGGAGGAGACCCAAACAAATGAACAAGTAGTTAAAATTTCATCTTTGACTTGGCAAAGATTTTGGATATAGATTATTCTGTTAGAAAGAAGGAATCATAAAACACTCTCCACTCTCATTAACAGTTGCAAAAGCTTAGAGGATGAAGAAATACTGGATATGTTAATTCTTGTAATTTAATTAACGCTACTGATTTCCATTACCATCCTCCTCACACTTAGCAGGTACACATTCATCTCTCACCTCCAATGAGAAATGGATACCTTTAGGAAAGAGATTAAAAAGTCAAGAGTTGGAGTCCTGCAGCCCATAGTTATGCATCCATGCTGATTTCAATGAGCAATTAGAAATTGTCTCTGTTATGTTACCTGTTTACACATTTTTGTGAAGTGTATAAATCTTACTTCAAAAGATTCACAGTTAATTTTCATTTCATGTAGAGCATTTATTCTCCAAAGCTAATTTCAGTGTTCTATTAAATAAGTATTGAAAATTCCTTTGCAAAAGGTTATAAAACTTTAGCATGATTCTATTATAAACAGAAGTACCGGAAATGAACAGTTCTGGAACAATCTGAAATCAAAGCAATTCAGTATTAATCAATAAAGTTAGGAGGAGAATTTCAAATGTTGTTTCTGCTATGTGAAGCAACAGAGCTGACATCATTTCATGTATCAGGGTAATTTATTCTATACCATTGAGTGGGATTGTGAGGAAAAAAAATCACATTTTTCTTGCTTTTCTTTTTCTTTAATCTCTATGAATTGAACTGCAAAGTCATTCTTGGACATAATAATGTTTCCCTCTTGATGTTTTACTGTTTGGGATGAACACATAGAATTGAAAAGAGTCTGACTTAACAACTTTGGGTCCTTGCTATCACTGATAATTGTCACATATAATCCATTTTGTGGTTGTTTAGCAGTTTAGAACACTTGGTTTGTAGGGACAGAAGAAAAAAAAACAGCTGCTTGAACCGTCTGTGACCAGCTAAGAGCCAAATAGCTGATGGGCAGCTTGCTAGACCAATGGGACAGGCTGGTAATGCCTCTGTGATGACATATTTCAGGTAAAGAGGAAGTTTGAGAAGTTCCTTTTGTTCCTGCTTCCGCGCTGAGGGCTGGTGAGGGGGCCGCCCCCAGGCCCCGTCCCAGCGCAGGAGCAGGCCTAGGCCCCCTGGCATGGCTGCTGAGGGCAGGCTGCCAGGAGAAGCCGCCCCGGAGCCGCAGGCAGCATTGAGCAGCTGCGCTGCCGGAACCGCGCAGTGAGAGTCTCTGCAGCCGGCGCGGCCCACGCGAAGCTGCCGGGCCCTTCCATGCAGCTGGCACAGCTCATGCCAAACCAAGAAAAAACACCACGCAGCCGGCAACGAGAGACATGGTGAGTCTCCGATGTAGAGCCCGGACAAGATCAACTTCTCAGATACCAACTTCCTTCCAAGTCAGAGAGAAAATAAAAGTGAAATCACGTGAGAAGAAGAAACATGGTGACGCCAAGGTCGGTAAGGGAAGGGCTAGAGAGTGGAGGCACATGCAGTGCGGGAGCTGAAATTCTCCTGCACGCTGTGATGAGGACTACAATACAGAAAATTATTTTTCCCTATAATTTATGAGATGAGGAACATAGGGGCGTGCAGAGATCCACAGGCAGGCCATGAAAAAAGTGCGCACGCCCGAGCCCATAGATGCCGTGACAGGCTTTTGGAGATTGAAGAAGAGATCCTTTGCTTTCAGGCTGGAATGGCTCATCCTTAAAAGACTAAAACCCCATGACTATTATGACCCATACTGGCAGTTGTGGTAAGACTGCGAGATTCGTGGGACAGATTTTTTCACTGCAGCAGATTTGGAGGGACTATTGTTTGTGAAGTTTGAAACCACGCTAGAGAAGTTTGCAGAAAACTATCTCCTGTGACATGGATCCCACAGCACAGCAGAAGAAACTCTTTTCCTTAAACATAAAGAAAGACTCTTAAGAAATGAAACATTGACCAAAACCCCGTTTGTTTACCTTGCATGGTTTGGTAGAAAGAGGGAGGTACTGGAAGAGAAAGGTGTTCTGAAAGTTTGCTTCAGTTTCTCATTATTCTTTTTACTTTTAATTCTGTTAGTAATAATTTTTCTTTATACTGTTTAAGTTTGGACCTGTTTTGCCTTGAAGTTTTTCTGTTTTCCTCAATAATCCTTATTTCACCTCATGAAAATGAAGTTTCAATTTCTGCTTCCTCTGCTTAGCTATAGCAGAGGCAAATAAGTGAATTGTTTTCATGGTGCTGGCACCTAACCAGCATTAAACCTCCACAAATTTATAAAACAATTTCAAGAATAATTAGAAGTTGGTTTGTTTGTTTTGCACTGCTGCTGCTAGAAAGCTATTACAAATCCTTGTTCCTCTATTTCTTAGAAATTACTTTACCCTTAATGCTGGGACTGCATTTGAATGTCCTCTAGTAATGTGCATAAGGTTAACATGCTATTACTGAAGAAATGTATTCTATCTCCCATTTACCTATGTTGGTTTTGATTTTTTTTTCAGATTGTTTTCTCTTTCAAAAAAATATTTTAATTTAAGAAATGAGGTACCAATCTCAATTTATTTTTATTACTTTTTAAGTTTTATATTCATAAGGAAAAAACTTGCACAGCATTATCCTGGTTATTCATTTTCAAATCTTTGCACAATATCTCTGTACTGGGTAGGCCCAGCAAGGGTTAGGTTGTGGGGTGGTACAGCAGTGGCTTCTGTGAGAAGCTGACTGATGCTTCCCCTGTGTCCAAGAGCCAATACCATGTGGGTCCAAGTCTGATCCCTCACTGGCCAAGACTGAGCTCATCAGCGATGATGGTAGTGCCTCTCAGGAAACAAAATTCAAAGAGAAAAAATCTGCTATGTGATGAACAGACTGTAACCCCCATTTCGCGTTCCGCTGTGCTGCTTGAGGAGGAGGTGGTAGAGAATTCAGGAGAGAAGTTGAGCCTGGGAGGAAGGGAGGGACTGAGAGGAACAGTGGGTGAAAGTGTTTTAAGATTTAGTTTTTATTTTTCCTTATTCTGATATGATAGGTAATAAATTAGATTAACTTCCCCAAGTTGAGTCTGTTTTGCCCAGGATGGTTACTGGTGAGTGATCTCTCCCTGCCCTTATCTTGACCCACAGGCCTTTTGTTACATTTTCTCTCCTGTGTCCAGCTGAATAGGGGAGTGGAAGGGTGGCTGTGGTGGGCACCTGGCAGCTAGCCAGGGTCAATCCACCAAAATCATCTTTAAAAGTATTTTCAGGATACCACTTTCCAAGATACAACTCCTACTCATTGTGTTGTTTAGTATATATCAGGCTTTCAGTGTTTCATAGTAAAGTTTAATTGGCTGTCAGGATCTTTCTGGAGTAAACTAATGAGTTACCTCCAAAGCAAAACTTGGGTCTGATTCTTCAAAACCATCTCCAAGGGTAGTATAGATGAAACTGCACCACAACTGGTTGCTTTGTCCTGTAGCACTATAGCATCCATTAACTCTCTTTTGTGTTCTCATGAACATATAGACCTTCATTTTCATGCAATGAAAATATTAGGCTGATAATATGCAGTACCATTCTTATGTTGATTAAAACAGAAGGAAACATACATGAAAAGGAAAACAATATCCATTCCTACTGTGTGAGGACATTTCAAGTGGGCAACCTCTAGACAACTCAGCGGTCACTAACTGGAGAAGACATTGTTAACATCTGCCTTAGGAGTGTTGTTTTCTCGTGTTTGTTACAGATGAAGTTATTAAAAGGCAATTGGATTTTACTACAGAACTCAGTTGGGAAGGAGTTCAAGGATGTTTCCCCATTTGAAACTACTTTTTTGAGAAGTGCTTTTCATTCATTCATTTATTCATTCATTTATTCATTCACTGATTCATTCATTCATATATCATATGCTAGACTGATGTTATATAGTATTAATTTTTAAAACAGAATATCATACTTTCAAACATCTGATAAATGTCCAGTATTATTAAATACACACTTCTAATTTTAACAACAATTTTATTTCTAGCATCAAGGAATGAAATAAAGTTTGACAAGAGCCGTTTTCCATAAAAATTAGCACATGGTTATATCCATGTACTTTATTCTTCAATCAATTTAATTCATTGATTCCTTTTCACTGTTTTCCTTTGGATTGTTCTCAGACTAAATGTTACATTTACCTGATCATGCTTCTTGTTTTGTTCCTTTGGTTTTAATTGGCCTAATAAAATATCTCTATAATTCCTTGATATACTCAGATATATACAGAACATAGATAGACAAACTGTAGATCTCTTTAAGTTAACGTCTTTTAGTCTCTGATAGTAAGGCAGACTTTAGCAGAAGTTATTGTCCTTACACATAGAAGTACCCTGTTTTGTCAATACAAAGATTTATTGGTAGTTGACTATTTAGTAGTGAACACTGTTTTCTTTGTATATTTCAGGTTTTATTTCTCAATCATTTACTTTGCATTTTTATTAATTCTGGGAAATTAAAACCTCTGAGAAGCAGATACATGTGAGCAGATTCCTTTGTGTATAAAATTCAAGCCATGATCTTGTTCCTATATATAAACTCAAGACTTCTATTCTTTTTGTCATCCTCTCAGGCTTGCTGAACAAGTTGTAAGTCATAATCTCAACATTTCAATCACTCACATCCTCTCTCCAGATTTCAGCAATACCACTCATATCAAATTTATTCTAATTAGTAAGGAATTCCAGTAACTCATGAATGTTTTCCAGATTACTAAAACTTTGCCATAAACAAGTGAAAAACTTCATTATCTTGGACAAATTGCTGCAATGTGCTCTCAAGCAGGCAGAGTTTGCATCTGCCTCTCATATTTAACTTTATTTTAAAGGCAGTGGGTAGATTTTTATTTCCACTTAGGATCAAACGTGCTGCTTTAATCTGATTAAAGCTAGTAATTAATTTGTATACATTTTTCCTATGCCCATATGTATGTATATACAGATAGATCATCTTGCTGTGGCATGACCTGAAAGCACAAAATTACCCTTCAAGTCCAGCAATATAAATTCAATATAAGCTATCAAACCAGAGAGGCTTTTTTTTTCTTCCTCCAGTGTTCATCTCTTTATATCTCCTATTTCAATGGACAGCAAGCACAGGATAGACATTTAAAACACACACTTTCATCTTCAATTCACATAGTGTCTCTTTGAAGTTATGCCACATATGGAATATGTGCAAGCTACGTCCTGATCTGAAGCTCCAGCAAACCACAAAAACCCTACATTTCACTGAAGCAAATTGCCTATTTTAATTGAAGATTTCTTTTTTTTTTTTTTTTTTTTTTTAATGAAGATGTGGGAATGATGAATATTTGCTGCTGAAACTATAAAACCCCCAGAACTTTAAAAGCTCATGTGATCCTCAGTGGTCCAGATCACTGTGTGAAACCTTGAAGGAATAACTGACGGAAGTCAAAGCAGTCTCTGTGTAATCCATGAGACTTTCTGTGCTATGATCTTTTCCTAAACTCAATCCTAAAGGAATGTGAGAAATTCTCACTCTCAACCACAGAGCCTTCTTAAATTAGGCTGCGGAGAATTGTGCTTCCAGCTCTCAAAGTCCCCTGGGTATACACTGTGGCAAAAGCAAGGGGTTGTAAAACTCTTCTCACTGGAGGAAAACTCTTCTCACCAGAGGAATGGGCAGGCAAAGGTGGAGAGCACGGCTGAGGAGTGGTGACATACAAG
Organism: Mystacornis crossleyi; assembly: GCA_013400655.1. NCBI lineage: Eukaryota > Metazoa > Chordata > Aves > Passeriformes > Timaliidae > Mystacornis > Mystacornis crossleyi. Next base: position 104,629 of record VYZQ01050470.1, read on the forward strand.
TGCTGTAGGTGCCTCTGCTGGGGAATAAATTCAGCTGCAGTTCCAACTTAGGCAAGTGGGAACAAAATACAAAGATAAAAGTAGAAGGAGGGGTGGAAAGCGGCACCTAGGTGGGAATTTTGGGGGCAGTCAAGAAAAGTAGTACACTAGGCAGAAATGAAAGTATAGCCTTGATGGGGAAGACAAGAACCTTGAACACAACTAAAGGGATGGTAGGCAGTGAAAGAATTTTAATTGGGGAGTTTCATGGCCTGAGTTTCAGGAGATAAAACTGACTTTCACAGCAGCATTCTGGAAGGATTTAAGGGGAACAAAGCAAATAGCTTGACTTTTATCATAACCTGTGCAATGGTTAAACAGAATTTTATGTACATCTGCTATCCTTAGCTGTATAATGATTTTTTAAAAAGACTTGGGGAGGGGTAAAAAGAGAGAAATTTTCATCTGTGCTATGTGAAGGATATATTCTGAGGGACAGAGGGTTGTCTTTATAAGCTGATCATCAGAGTAAAAAATACTCAATATTTGAAAACGTTGTCCAGCACAGAAATGAGGTCCCAAGTAAACAAAGAAAGCTCAGCATGGAGGGTAATAAACTCCTTCCGAATTCTATTATGTTCACAGTAGATCATGATCTTGTTTTATAAATCTAGTCCTGCCAAAAATGCAAAGTAAAATCTGGACCCACTTTTGCTAAAGTAATTCTATCACTGTCAGCTCAAATAAACTTTTGAATTTTTTCCCTGAAAGTCTACACATAGTGCATTTTCCATGTAAAAATATACATTACTTTTTACATTGTAATATTAATGGATATTCTACAAGTCAAGAAAAAACTCTGCTTATGATAATACACACATCTGATAGCTTATAGTGTTTATGAAATCAAGGCAACACTAGAATTTTAAGTTAATTAACAATCTTCAGATAGGTTGCTGACTGAATCGTACAATTTCTGTGTAAACGGACCAGATAGTTAAGGACTTCCAGTTTAACACATAGGACTTCCAAATTCATACACTCTACAAGCATGCTCATGTTTCATCTTAGACCAACTTTACTATGGAAGATTTGTTAAAATCAAAGGCATTTAAAAATTAAAGTTTGGCATTTTCTTAAAAGTGATAGTGTAATCATTCAGAAAAAAAATTACATTAGCAACAGAGAGGATCTGTACATCCATCAAAAGACATCTTTGTAAGCGGTACACTTATATCCATTCCAAAGAGACAACATTTTGCAAATATTATGTCTATGGCTGCCCTTGTTATAAAAATGACTGGCAGGCAGAGCTCAGCCTCTTTGAAAGCTTTCTGGAGCCTTTATACCTCTTATCTTTGTCTCTTATTTTGGGCTTGCTCTGACAGTCTCAAGAAAGGGTTATGATGTCATTTCAGAGATCAAATAGATTTTGTGATTGTGAGGCATTAACAACAATAACAAAGAAGTAAGCAATTAGTCGCCTGTCTCTGTATGGAGCAGTCACATGTTTGTATATATTTGGATTATAAGAAAGAGATGCTTCTATAGCCAATGTAACCAGGATGACTCCTCCCTCTTAAAGTCATCAGAAATTTTTGAATTGTAAAACTAAATCTGATAAACATAAAATTCAGATCCTTTTGTTAGTGATACTCTGACATTTGTGTCTGATGCTAATAAAGCTAGGTAGCAATTTACAGATCATTCTTTAAAGTGTATCAAATATTTGAGGACTGACTGAGGCCAGACATCAAGAATAAAACTGAATCCTGAGACTGGTGAAATCAGAAGGTTTATCATCATCTACTCAGTGGGTGAAGTTCTGGAGAAGACAGAGAAGACAGTCTATATGCACATATACTGGGGCTCTTCTGTTGCAGTGGGGACTCTGCAACCTTCGCTGGAAGACAGTTTTGACCTTAGAAAGAATCAGAGGACGATATTTTTCATAGATGTTCAGAGATGATTTATTTCTCCCAGCCACCTCATGGCTGGGGTTTCAAATCCAGACTGGTCCAAAAGCCTTCTAGAATCATGTGAACACCCACCTAAGTACAGAATTCTCAGGGCGGGGTACATTTGAAATGACCAGTGAGGAACAGGATTTAGGTACAATAGCATCAGGGAGCCTGGAAACCTCGTGTAACCCGACCCATGCTTTCACTCCCAAGGCCCATCCCCCCAGGGGGTAACCTCCACACTTGTCCACTGAAGATGTACACTGGAGTTTACTTCACATCTGGACCAAGGTGATGCTTCACTACATCTTGATGTTGTGCTTGTACATCAAGCATGTTGACTTCTCAAGTCAAACAGATAAATGTAAACCACTACATCTAGGGACATTTCTTTTCTGGTTTACTCCTATATTAAATATTCAGCTGATGAACGTAGAACCTTTGAACTCTGAAAAGCACAAGTCAGTTTAAGATATATCTGGGTTAAGCAAGCTCTGTTTGCTTTTAAATTAGAACAGAAGGTTAGAAAAGCATCCACACAGGTCTTAGCCAGCAGAATACAGTACATGTAGAGTACAAATATACTGCTGGGACTACAGCTGCTTGTGTATCTTTTCGCATACTTCCATTCCAGTTTCTCTCCTCTTTGCCAGAGATGGTTTCCAGGTACTCATAGGAGAGTACCTGGAGCAGTGGGCAGAGAGATAGAAAGCAAATTCAGCTTGCTCTAACCACACAGTGTAGACACAGCTCAGATTGCAATGACACATTTGTTACAGTCATCACTGCATCACAGCAGTTTTGCTGATCACTGTATATGTGGCTCTCCCACCAGCAGACGAAGTTTTCAACTATATCATCTCGTTATAAAGTGCTCACTCTGCTAGACATGTGACAGAATTTGAGAACACAAAGATTAAGAAAGTAGCTCAAGAGCACTAAATGTCTTGCCTGAAGCTGCTATGTTTCAGAAAGGGATGCACTGTTTGGATTTTTCCTGTATCTCCTCAAAATGGTGTTGTGTTGCCAGGTTGCTGGAATTCAGAAGACTCTTCCCTGAAGAAGAATAATTTCCCTTTCCCTCTTAAAATGACAGTAATAATCATTTTAATATTAACAGAATAGGAGAGAAAAAGACCTGATCTATTGCAAAGATCCTCTTATGTTAGTCCTTCCACAGGAAGCTGTTCACTGTGTGTTCAGTGTGACACCATAATATCTGATTTATCCTGTCACTATTATATGACACTTAAATAAGATAAGTATAGCAGAATTGCTAGAAGGAACTGAAGTGTTATTAACTTATTTATTATTACATTAACAATAATAGTAATTCCTGAAGGATTATGTATATTATAGTTATTATTTAAGACATAACACCCTCTTCTTAATGGAAAATTCTCAGTTCTGTATGCTAGATACTCTTCTCCATCATTAGACACCACTAACTGCTTCCCTTCCATATTTGTTCTTCTTTCTTCTACATATCAACAAAACACACTTCATTTGGAACAGAATTATCTCTCTTCTAATTGAGGTTTCCAGGGAAGCAAAGTGAGATAATTTAATTACACTCCAAATAGCTGCTCTACCTCAAACTGTTCAAATCTCTTCTAATCAAACCTCACATGACGGATGGAGTGCACATAATTTTACAAATGTGGATAAGTATATCATAAGCAATACATAACTTAGACTAAATCTAGACAAATGAAATACAACCCCCCCAACTTTGTAACTCAGTTGTTCACATAGAAAGCTGAACACAACATTCATGTTCTCAGAAATAGGAGCAATATCTTAAGCAGAACACTGTGTCAGGTACTTTGAAGACTAGAGGATGCACAAAAGTAGTTCAGCTACTTTTGGTTACTTCAGAAAAGGAACCAGTCTAACAGAACAGAAATTCTACTTTGCCAGAATTAGGCTGATCAGACTTCTTTCAGGCAATTAGAAGGAATTTCTCTCTATCTGCATACTTACATGCCCTTTATTAGCACACTGTCTGAGCATTGCACAAACTGTAATGAACTTGTCTAATGCAGATGTAGAACCTAAGATATATTTCATCAGTGCAAGATAAGTGAGGTGAGGCTAAGACTGGTCCTTGATGGAACATCAATGCTGAAGGGCTAGAACTCAATAGATGGCACAGAAGTCTAAAAATCTTGATCACTCATGGTTACCCAAGCTCCCTTGAATTTTTCTCGCTGAACAATAATGATAGTAAAGGGGAAGGAAGCCAGAGTTGAATTCTAAGAAAAAGCTATTTTTGAAAATAATTTAGCATGCAGCTCACCATGAACCAGAAAGTACAGCGACAGTGGGACCACAGTCTTGTCTCTTTTCAGTTGTACAGAAGCCTCTCTACATGAGATGTTTAGCACATGCTACACGGGATATAAACTGACATAAAGTTCTGCCCGCAAAGGGACCATGATTAGCCACTGGAAGAAGGTAAGCAGATTGAGGAGACAGGCTGGAAAGACTGAACAAATGTAATTTAAAAATAAAAGATTTTTCAGATGACAGTTGAATAAATAAGAGTGTCCTAATGGCTGAATGATTATGGAGTTTGGTGACCTCCAGGCTAGACTGCAGTGGTATGTTGCAGTTAAATACCTGCAACCACAAACTTTTAGCAGAGGCAGGTAGGGAGATCAGTATTTATGTGGACTAAGAAAGGGTATTTCTGACTTTATCCACCACTGAAAGGTTGGAAATACTATATAGGAATTTGTTTCTATTGCCTTTGCTAGAAGCTTCTGAAGGCTGATGATATCCCACAGAATGAGACATTTTATGGACATAGAGCAAAGACAGAAGACCTAAGGCCAGTGTGGCAACATAATAACAATGGACAGTTTCACAAGCTACCTCTCAGAAGCATAAAGATAAATTATTTCCTGAAGAGGAACTGAAGAAACCTTCCAGCAAAATGAAAAATGAGACATGATGCCAAAAATGTGAAAGCTGAAAAGGTCTTTCCTGATCCTTCTCCTTTTTCAAATAAATTCTGTCAAAAAATAAAGGTAAAAGATGGTAGATGCAAAAGGTAAAAACATCCAGAAAACAGTAGTAGATCATACTGGAAAAGGAACAAGAACAAGAACCTGAACTAGGATTGTACTGCATAGGACTGCACTGATGAAACTGTCACTGATAGACATGCTAAAATCAAGGAAAACTGAAGCAAATAAAAAAAGACATAGAGGACTTCATTTAGATAACTCAAAAAAAAAAAAAAAAGAAAAAAGCAAAATGATTTGAAATTGGAGGTCATTTCAGGAGGCAAGAAGAAAGGGAAAATTGTCAAATCTGAAACAAAATGCAATTAGGGAACCATAAACTGACAACTCCAAAAAAGTGTTTACTCAAAGGGCACACAGAAGTTTTTTTCTTGTGTCTGCAATGGGTAGGATACCCATAAACAAAGCTGTCAAAATCCATTACTAGCAGCTAGAGAATCGCCCTTTTTTGAGGATAGGAAGACATTTTATCACAGGTTTGCAAAATATTAATCTTCAGAACCTCTTAACAGTAACATTTAGGCAGAAAAAAAAAAAAGAGCTGAAGAATAAAAGTCATGTGAAACTATTCATACATTATTAGGTGATGTTGCAGTGGGGTGGCTGCAACCTTTCCCTGGGAGACAGCCTTGGCCCGTGGAAGAATCAAGGAGACGATATTTGATAGATGTTTTCAGATTTTATTCCCCCTGGCCGCACATGGCCGGAGCCCAGCAGGGACTCCGACAGCGACTGCCCCCAGAACAGGTCTGGAACAACCCCCCCGGGGTCCCGTGAACACTCCCTTAAGTACAGGATTCC
>VYZQ01050470.1:117790-128266 GCA_013400655.1 Mystacornis crossleyi
AAAAAAAACCCTGTAGGTTGTTGACAGTGTCTCTATCCTCTTAGGTTATGAGTTGCTTTGATCCTCGTTTGATTTTTTTTTTACCACCAGAAATTCTTTTCCTGAACACAAAACATCCTGTTGCTGGAGTTTTGATGATATTCACTGCAGGTATTTCAAAGTACTCAACACTGGCTTATTCACAATGATTTCCAAGGCCATGTAACCAGATTTCATGTCCTGCTTGTGTCTGGAGCTGAACAACTAGAATTTATTTTGTTTAAAGAATCACAGTTAGTAGTTGTTCCTCTGCCTAAACTTTTGGTTGTTCTGTGCTTGTTATTACTCCACTGGCCGATCACCACACCTTGGCCTCTTTAGAAGGCATAATGTTATAACTTCAGTTGATTCAGAGGCCTAAACATTAAATTCTTGCAAAAGAGTCAATACAGAGACCAATATTCTTGTCAACCTCACTTTCAGCCCTGGGAAAATCATGGAGTGAGTATATTTGGGAGCACATGAAAGTAATTGGGAACATTCAGCAAGGATTTACAAAAGTTTGTTTTCTTTGATAAAATAGGTGGATTTGTATATGAAGGGAAAGCTGTGGATTTCAAACATTTTGACTTTAGCAAGGTTTTAAACACTATTTTCCCACATATCAAAATTGAGACTTTATAGTCTGAGTGAGTAAAAAATTCATTAGATTAAAATTGATTAGAAGCTGAGATATTCATGGAGGGCAGTAACAACTGGAGTATTGTAAGAGTCTACCTCTAGATCTTTTGTACATATCATCTTCACTGGACACAACAGAAGAGACAATGTGGTGGACTCTTCAATCTTGGTACCAAACCGTGGAGAGCAAGCTGATATATCTGACAGCAGAAGGGCCATTTGAAAGGACCTAGATAGGCTATGGGAGGACTGGGTTGATAGGAACCTCCTGAGGTAAAACAAAACAAATGCAAGGTCACATATTCGGGAAGTAATAACTCTTGCAGTAACACAGTCTTTCTCGTTCAGCCTAGAGAAGATGGCTTTGGAGCAGATCTAATAGCTCCCCTTCCATACCCATGAGTAGGTTATTGAGAACACAAAGACAGGCTCTTCAAAGTGCTGTGGGATGGGAGCCAAGAGACAAGTTGAAACAAAAAGTGTTCAGACTGGAAGTAAAGGAAAACTTTTTCACCCTGAGAACAGCCCAGCCATGGAGCAGGTTGCTCAGAGGTGGAGCAATCTCCGTCTCTGGAGATTTTTAAGACCTAAATGCAGAGCCACATGATTAGATTTCACAGATGACCCTGCTGGAATAAGTAAACTAGAATAGAGAACTCCTGAAGTCCCTTTCAACCTAAAGTATCCTATGATCCTATGAAGACCCCACCTCCTGTAAAGGTGTCAAGTTTCTCAGCCCTCTTCAACCTTTTTTTTTTTTTTTTTCCCCAGGTATTTCATTATTCTGTTCCTAATACACCTTCAGGGCTATTCATAGCTTGGTCCTGAATAAATGACGCCAGTTTCCTGACACTTTCTCATGCAAAATAATCAGCTGTAATCACGCTATTACATAAAACGTCAAATTTTTGGCCTTGAATGGACTTTGCGCCAACAGAACCTAAAAAGTGTTTCAGATGACCAGCAAAATAAACAAAAAAAAGCTTGAGTCATATGTCTAAACTTGTAGGGCTATTTAGATGCTGCAGGCTTTCCCTGCTGGCATCTTACTATGCTCTAGATAGGCACAGTTCTTCAATACTAATGTCTGCTGGTCCTATGACTTAGATATCCTGTACTACTCATCTGTGTTTACCCAAATAAATCAAACTGTAGTTCTTATGAACGATAGCTGCAGCTTAGACATCTTTTTTTTTTTTTTTTCATTTGAACACCTGCATCTATTCATTAAATTGAGGTGTCTCTAAGTGAAGTTGATTCACAGAATTTTCAGTGTATCAGGGTCTCATTATGGCACTACTCATATAGTGGAGTCAAAGCCCAAATACCTAAAAGCCTTATGTATACTAAATGTTTGTTATTATGGATTTTTCTAACATAACATTTTTTTTAGTTTAAATGAGTGAGGAGGAAAGATTGAAACTTGCTGTGTGTCTTCAGATCTTATAGTATTTTTTTTAGAACTATGGGAATTTTTCCTAAGGTTATGTTTGCACACAGTATGGGGCACAGTGCAGAGAGCCTGCACCTGTCATCTAAATTGCTTTCAAAGCCCAAGTGAACACTATGCTACGTGAAAGTAGTAGTTCAATTCAGTGAGAGCTTTGGGTAATGCCTTGACACTATAAATCACCTTGAATCTGCAGCCAGCATAGTTCTCTTTCTATGATATAAGCAGCAGAACTGAGATGGGGAAAATAGATGTTTTCTGAGATGTTACCAATGCTCATGTCAACAACAACACAAACCACAGGATTANCAGCAATGAGAAATAAAAAACTAAAGGTTAAAATGCCTTTCCTTCACCCCTCCTTTCTTAAATTCACTCCTGAAATCTTTATCTCCTCCTTCCTCGCAGCACCACAGAGGGAATGGGGGCAGTCCATCACATGTCTCTGCTGCTCCTTCCTCCTCAGAGGGAGGACCTGGCACACTCTTCCCCTGTTTCAGCGAGGGATCCCTTCCACATGAGACCATCATTCACAAAATTCACCAACATGAGTCCTTCCTACAGGCTGCAGTTCTTTAAAACTGTCCCAGTGTTGGTCTCTTCCATGGGATGCAGTCCCTCAGGAACAGGCTCCTGTGGGTTCAAGTCTGCCTGGGTCCACAGGTCCTGTCACGAGTACCTGTGGACATAGGCTCCTTCAGGCATCCACATGCTCCAGTGTAGGGTTTTCCATGGGCTACAGGTAGATTTCTCCTCCACTGTGGATCTCCACGGGCTGCAGAGGCACAGCCTGCCTCACATGACCTTCACCATGTGCTGCTGGGGAATCTCTGCTCCAGAGCATGGAGCAACTCCTCCTCTTTCTTCTGCACTGACCAGAGTGCCTGTAGGGCTGCTTCTCTCACATGTTCTCACTTCTCTGTCAGGGGCCTCAGATGGTGTTGCACAGGTTTTTCCCACTTGTTAACTCTGTTATCTATGAGGCACTACCATCACTGCTGATGGGCTTGGCCTTAGCCAGTGGCAGATTGGCCTTTGACCCACCTGGCACTGGCTCTCAGATACAAGGGAAGCTTCTGGCATCTTCTCACAGAAGATACCCTGTACCCCTCACTACCCATGCAAACCCAATACAGGTTCATTAAGGTCATCAGATTAAGTTTTTCAGGGAATAATAAAGAAAACAATAAAGAAGATGCACAAACACATGGTAAGCAAACAAGTAAGGGAGATGATAAATTATGCCAAAACTTCTCAAGCACTATTTGATGAGTCACTAAAAAAGTATAGGTAAAACTTTGTAGAAGGACAATACAGGCATTGCAACACATGAGAAGAGGGAAACAAAATAAACAGAATGGATATTTCAGGGAGGCTGGGGGGACTGTGCAAAGCCATTAGGGAATTCATAGAGAAGAACCATATGTGAGGCAAAGGAAGGCATCAGGGAAGGAAAAAGCATGGGAGGAATAGGATGAAGGAAAAAAAGGGTNAAAAACAACAGAATTTAGAGTCTACACTATGGTCCATGTGCTTTGTAATTCAATAAGGTGGATCAGAAATAACTTAAATATTGTTAAAACAACTAAGGGGATTTCCATGCACATTTGAATCATAAGCTTAAAATTATCTGCTAGCATTACCAGATGACATTGACATGCTTAAATGAATACAGAGGAAAGCCACCAAAAATGAATAAGTGATACAAAGTGCACAAAAAGTTAAAGAGAATTAGGNGCCTGACCAATGCAGTCTACTCTATAATTCTTCTTAAGGCTTTTTTTCACCATTTTCTGTGTAATTTCACTCTCTATCCCATGCATGAGTGATGCAAGATCTATGTTCTAGGATCTGGAAAGCAGCCATGGATGACATGGCTCATAGTTCTGTATGCCAGTGACTGGAGATCAGCGGATAAGTCCCTGCCTGTGGGAGTTGTAAGGGTTGGTAGTTGTGGAGGGGTCTCAGTGTGTTTATATTTTTCCCTAGTGAATTTAAATTGATGTCCACAGCTATGTATATGTAGTTCAACAGGAAATTTCAAGCTGGAATAACCAGTGAGAAGGAATAAAATATGCATCTGTAAAGGTTAAAAACTTAACAAGGGAGGGCAGGTGTCTTACCTCAGGGCTGGGGTGTCAGGTGGGCAGATTTCGGGGAACCCATAAGTTTGTGGTGCCCAAGGGCTGAGTGTGTGAGTGCTGAATGAGTGCAGAGTACCCAGTGGGACCATTCAGTGATTTGGGGACCCATGGGATGGGCAAGGGGGGCTAGAATCTGGACAGGGGTGCCAGGTGGTCACCTGTTATAGTAGAGCTTTCTCAGTGAGCTCTGAACCTTCCAATCAGAATATCTGGACAATTAAGACAGTTTAGGGGAAATAAGGGAAAAAAAAAAAAAAAAGAGTTTCTGGTGGAAGCATCTTGTAGATATACAGCAGTTCATGTCAACAATGACAAGGCCTTGTTTTTTGTTTGCACTTGCACCACATACTGACTAAAGTGATAGTTCCAGTGATTTCTGTTTTGCAATAAATCGGAAATTACTTTTCTTGTCAGCATGCTGGCAGAAACAGCGTGATGATACAGAAAAAGTGACAAAAGAAATTGACAGCAGACACTCCTGTTACCTTTGTCAGATATGAAATATGCAGTGTCTAGTAAATAAATCTGTTAGTTCTTAGTAACAAAAACCACTGAGAGTAAAGCCCTAAATTTATGCTTCTTGAATAGGTAGACAAAGTTTCTGAAGGATCTGCACCAAGCATTGTCTGCTTTTGCCTTGGGCTGGACATGGCAGCAAATATGCATAGTGAATATAGGATGCAGGATTATTTATTCCATTACATGCAGCCTTCAGGTCAATTTGCAAACAAACCCAGGCACTAGAGTTGCTGTAGAAGTACTTCTGATATTTTAACAATACAAGTCTTGTCGGTGATTGAAATTCAGACTGAATCTGAGTCTGGTTCTTGTTCCTGGATCTGAATCGATCTGAATCCTTTATTCAAAAGAACAAGCCGGTTTTACACACTTCCCCAAGACACAGCATCTCCCTGCGTGGTAACTCTCACCACACGACCCATCCCGTGCTGCTACATCATCAACGCATCTTCTAAATGTCCTTCTGAGGGGTGAGCATGTGCTGCTCACCCACCTGTCAGCTTCTGCAGCCTCCTCTCTGTAGGGGCCTGCAGCGGGACACCTTCTCCCGCCAGGGTCTGTGCTGCCATGTGCTCCTTTGTGCCGCCACGTGCTTATCTTTCCCCATAAAGTCTTACAGCTACATGTATCTCATATGTTTTTCTGTAATTTGTCCGTCAGGAATAGATACAGATGTGAAAATATGTGACTCTGAATAATGTGGCAGTGCTAGCAGGAGCCCACCAATGTACTGACATAACTGGTTTTGTTTAGAAAGTCCTGTCTATCTGATACACTCATGTGTGAAGTAAGAACATTTTGTAATTGCTGAGCAAATTTAAATCTCAAAAATAGGGATAGATTCCTTGAGTTTTTTTTTTAAACCAACACTCAGTGGGTACAGAACAAGGGTCATCAAGAACAAAAGGATATATTAACATAAGTGAGATTTCATGAGTGAAAGGGTAGCAGCTATCAAGAGATGAACACAAGTAACATTGTTTCAGTGTATTTTTTTGGGTCACTGTGTTCCAATGTGCTTACAATGCCAGTAATTGACAATCTGGATCTTATTGACTTAAAAAGCTCTTACTACTGTTTTATTCAATATATTTATGCCTAGTGGTACAGCACTTATCTGGGATCTAACTGTGATCTGTAATTATTTATAATATTCCCTTTAAGGTAGCAATCTAAATTAAAATTACTAGCCAGAAGGTTTTTTAAAAGAGCAACTTGAACCTCCTTAGAAAATCACATGCATATTGATATAACTAGTTCATCATACATTTTCTAGCACCCTAAGGCATACCAGACTCTTTTTTCTATTTGTTCCATTTTCATATAGTATCTCATTGAGCATTTTCTCTATTCTTTCAGGAAATTTTCAGGTTATATTTTCAATATAACTCTTGCCACAGTTTCAAATTGTAAATTTCTATATCAATTTTATTTCCTTGTTTATTGATTTCTTTCTTTATGTAAAGGCAATGAAATATTAATTTGGTGAAGCCACAGGACATTGGTAAATTTTTATATTATGTTTCACACAATATTGACTCATTTATTCCCTTATTAACATGAAGTTTTTCTTTTTATCACTTCTAGGAACGAGTATGATGAAAATCTGTTTCAAATCTCTAGTCTGGTTTGTCACTCAGCAGGAAAAAAAATAAATGTCTCCAATAACTTTATTCAAAGCATTTTCTTTGGTAAACACAATCAAGTACACATAGAGACATGCAAGCAATGAAATACCAGAACATCTGGTGAACTACAGGTGGGCCAGGAATATGGAGTTGAAACAGGTGCACAGAAGCAGGTTTTCTGATTCTGAAATTGTATTAGATGCTGGTAGGTTTCTATATATGTGAGGCAATGACCTGCCTCACATATAGGTTAGAATCGGCCACATGTCATGTTCAAGAACATATTTCACAAGAGAATAGAGCTGTAAAGGAAGCAATTATTACATGAGGCTTTTTATTTTAATACATATTTTTGCTACAATATCTGTGGATGTCTTAATCTCCTCATTCCTTCCCTCAGGCTCCTTCCCATAATATTAATGCTTTCATACATGTAAATCTGGTGTCGAAAACTTAGTTTCCTAAGTAAAAGCTACTGTTATCAAGATGCCCGCTTCCCTTTCCAGCACCTTTTTTTTTTTACTAGTCAGTCACAAGTATTGATGGAGGAAGAAAAAAGGTAACTCTTAGTAGAAGGATGTTTCAAAAATGCACTAATATTTTTAAGATCCCAAAGCTGAAGCTAAAGCTTCCTAATCTCTTTAGCAAATTCAGCCATGAAAATAAATCTGAATCCTTTAGGGTTGCAAAACATAAATATTTGTAAAATATTTCAGAAATAAGATACTTAATTTTATGTTGTGTATTTCAACCTCATCTAGAACTATGAGGAGCAACCTTCTTTCCCTGACTCCTTACTTGTACTATGTTCTGTAAGTTAGTGAAGGAGGTCTAAAACTTTTGTGACTTGAATTCAATATTTATCGTGTGCCTTCTATAACACAGACAATACATCCATCCAGATAGAGTTTGGTCACCTTCTGTGCAAAGATAGCTTCTGCCTTATGTGTTGCTGTCTGTGCTCATCATGCTCTGTACATTACTCCAAGCAGTTTAGCCAGCAGAAAGTGTACAGAGATATTTCCATGCTACATCCCTCAAGACTTATATTCTATCAAAAAGTCCAATTAAACAGACAAACAAACAAACAAAAAACCCAAAAAAAAACCCCCAAAACCAACCAAACAAAAACAAAACAACCCAGAAATGAAGCCTATAAATTCTAAATGCACAAAACCCCAAAGCAAACCATATTAAGCTTAAGCTAATCACTGTTAATTACTTACTTACCCATTACAAGTGCTAGATCAACCAGTGTAATCAAAGAAACCTGACTATCTTTTTGCTTACCCACTTTGGTGGTAGAGACTTTTACCCAATTATGCATTTTTGCTTATCTTATCAAAGAGCAAATCCTTAGACCATCTACATACATACAGTTACTCCACTGATTTCTAATAGTTCCACTTCAAATTTGTATAGTTCTACCATTTGGAAAATAATATTTCCACCTCTGCTGTAACCCTCAAGTTGTTTTATTTTCCCCCAAAATGACTTGAAGAGTCCCAGACTGCCATAGGAAGCCTGGAAATATTTTTCATTATGGCTTCCTAAAGACTATGTTTTCCTCTTGCCTGGCAACAGTCAGATATTATGGACTCATTTGCCTGATGCTAATAGCTCAAGTTATCTCAGATCTGCTGAGTGTACCAACTAACTTATCTTTAAGTTGTTACACATATAGTACCTATTAAATAGGCTACACAGAAGAATTGGGAACATCAGAGTGGCTATCTTCATCCTTCCACTGTTTGTAGGCCATAAACCGAACATAATTTGACCCATTTTCAAATAAATTCACACTTATCCAATAGGCACACAAAGCTTTCGGACCAGCTTTTTTATGTAGCACACTTGAAAAAAGATGAACACCAAAACAGTCATCAGCAAAATCACTGAACAATGTTCTTATCAACATGTTCAGCCCAAAAATCTATTCCAACATTAGCATTCCACTAAAAACAGTGAAAAAAAACCAAGAACTATTTTTTATGGCAGTCATGAGCCAAAATGCATGTCATTTTAAGCTGCACATAGCATTTAAATTAAACTAGTTCATTTCTTAAAATACACTTATGGGCCCAAAATTGAACCAGAGTTACAACTGTTAAACATGCTATTGGTTTTTAGTGGAGGAGGGAAACCTAATAAGGAAGAGATAAGGAAAATTCACCCTTTCTCATAGTGGCATTTTTCCTTTGCCCGCTATGTTACTGCTACTTCCATTCATATATCAGCATCTCTTTGAAGATATTAATATCCAGACATTCCACAGTATTTCCTTACCTTCTTTTGAGATACACAGTGTCTTGTGTTATCCTGGCCTCACTGTGCCCATGTAGCTTCCTATGAAACCAACTCACCCCCTGGCCTGTGTAACTGCTGCCTCCTGGAATGCAGTGTGAAGGTACAAGTGAGCCTAAACATCTGCACACCGTAGTACAAAGACATCAGGGGGCAAGTTAACCTTGAAGAGAGGTGGCTCTGCATGTCTGCATCCAACCTTTGTGGCAGAAAACCATAGGGGTCAGAAACACAAGCTTGATTACTTATTCATTTCTCCCTGATCTTTCTTTTCCTTTCACAGACTATATCATTATTCTTCCACCAGTTGGAGGAGTCTGTATATTCACTAAGCAGGGACCCTAAGAAAACTCTCTTTGAATCCATATTACCATAGAAAATACTTGTTAGGGGTTCTAATTCTTACCTAATTTAGATCAAACCAATCCAAAATAAACCTAGGGATTTAAATGGAGGTACTTCTTACTGAAACTTATGCAACTCACAGGGACCTCAGGAACCTCAAGACCATAAATCATTCTTACCTTAAATGAACAAGTGGGTTTTTTTTCTTTAGTGACCCAGGGGATTGTTTTCTTCCATTAGTAACTGTTGTAGTTGCTGATGGTACTACTAGAGATTCCTGATTGTAGTACTTTGCCATGAAATTCACTGACACCTTGACATTTCTCTCAGAGAGACAATAAATGTGAGAAACTTAATCTTTGCTAAAATTGCAAAAAGTGCTAATCATTCTGCACACGTGACAGGAATTAATTTCATCGTTCTCTCTAAAAGAACTGATTAATGGGTTAAAGAATATAAAATTGTTTAGAGCTGCTAGTTTTTACCTTATCTTTATTTATGAGTCTGCCTCTAGTCCATCACACAGGTTTTATGTGTGGTTGAAATTCAGCTCTACTATTTTTCGGCTGAAAAGACTTTAGTGTACCTTCTTCCTTCCTTCCTTCCTTCCTTCCTGCCTTCCTTCCTTCCTTCCTTCCTGCCTTCCTGCTTTCCTACCTTCCTGCCTTCCTTCCTCTCCTTACAGTATTGTCTTTGGCAATAAGGTATTCTGAATATTATATCAAGGGTAAATATAAAGAAATTGTAGACAATTAAAGGGAATTTTGTATGAAAGCCAATGTACAATAGCACCCCAGGAAACATATTCAAAGAGCTATCTTGTAGTAGCATAATGAGGTAAATAAAGATCTTTCATACACTTAGAAAACTTTTATAACTAATCCTTCCCCCTCAATGCCCAATATATGTCATGTTATGCTGCAAAATGTGAGAAATTACCATTCTTTATGAGACCACAGTTGCAGCCTGATTTTCTAGCACTGATACTGACCACTGGTGGATACTGAGAGTCAGAACATTATAAACATGGTACCTGAATACAGAAGTCAGAATACTAGAATATTGGCTCCAAAGGCTACACTCTCTTTAATAATTTCCATAAATAATGAAGGACGGCATCCCTACAGGAAACTGCTCATCTTTGAGCTTTAAACTTTGAGGAAGATAAACTATTTCTGGTAGCTCATCTGAATATTTTTCTGCAAAGTGCTTTCTGAGAAAGAATATAGAACCTTTGAAAAGAGTTAACTGAAATGGCTCCATCAAACATCATGGGACTGATAAGAGAACACACGTGCTAGGAGAGGAGATTACAAGAAATAAGGGCTGTTGCGGTGGCCCAGCCCACGGATGGGCTGTTCTCAATGACAGTCAATCAGGGCATCCAGTGGGTGGATTTCCCCGCCCAGGACAGTGGGTCCGAGGG